>SJYC01105154.1:0-60463 GCA_006408675.1 Madoqua kirkii
CGCAGTAATAGATATAATGGTCATCTGAGTTAAATTCACCCATTCCAGTCCATTTTAGTTCACTGATTCCTAGAATGTTGACGTTCACTCTTTCCATCTCCTGTTTGACCACTTCTAATTTGCCTTGATTCATGGACCTAATGTTCCAGGTTCCTATGCAATATTGCTCTTTACAGCATTGAACCTTGTATACGTGTATTCCCTCCCTCTTGAACCTCTCTCCCATCTCCCTCCCGACCCCACCCCTCTAGGCTGATACAGGGCCCCTCTTTGAGTTCCGTGAGACATACAGTGAATTCCCGTTGTCTGTCTGTTTTACATATGGTAATATAAGTTCCCATGTTATTCTCTCCATGCATCATCTTACCCTCTCCTCCCCTCTCCCCATGGCCATAAGTCCATTCTCTATGTCTGTTTCTCCGTTGCTGCCCTGCAGATAAATTCTTCAGTACCATCTTTCTAGATTCCTATATGTGTTAGTATATATTTATCTTTCTCTTTCTGACTTATTCATTCTGTATAATAATCTCTAGGTTCATCCACCTCATTATAACTGACTGAAATATGTTTCCTTTTTATGGCTGAGTAATATTTCATTGTGTGTATGTACCACAACTACTTTTTCCATTCATCTGTCAGTGGACATCTAGGTTTTAGGTTGCTTCCACGTTGCGATGAGTTCTGTTCTATGGCTCAGTAATACTTAAAAGCTTTTGCACAGCAAAGAAACAGTAAATAAGAGAAATGACATCCCCCAGAATGGGAGAAAATAATTACAAATGAAACAACGGACAAAAGATTAACCTCCAGAATATACAAGCAGCTCATGCAGCTCAATACCAGAAAAATAAACAACCCAATCAGAAAATGGGCAGAAGACCTAAACAGATATTTTTCTAAAGAAGACTTAAATCACCAACAAACATGAAACGATGCTCAGTATTGCTCATTATTAGAAAAATGCAAACCAAAACTATAGTGAGGTATCACCTCATACTGGTCAGAATGGCCATCATGAAAAAATCTACAAACAATAAATGTGGGAGAGGGTGTGGAGAAAAGGGAACCTTCTTGCACTTTTGGTGGTAATGCAAGTAGATATGCATTCCATATTCCTATATCCACTATCTAGGGCAGTATGGAGATTCCTTAAAAAATGAGAAATATGACCCCAGTTTTAACTGTTACCCATCATAGCTTTAGAAGGTTTCAACTCTGCTTTGAATTGAGTGTACTTTTGTGTCAGGGTTGAGCCCTGTTGGAACATTTATCCCATATTTATTCTAAACAAATGATTCTTCATGAAAAGATCTAGAAACTGGGGAATTTGTTGATGAGGTTAAGTGTGATTAAGTACATGTTTTTCCTAACTTTTGATGAGCTGTTGATGGGGGCCAAAAGGCCAACGGCTGTTATTTTTATTTCTATACTAGTAGTTGTTGATCCGGTGATATCAGCTTGTGTCGTAGAATTTGTTCTTTCTCTTTAAACTGAGGTTTAGTGTTGAGTGAATCTCTTAATTTGCTTAAATGCTTAAGTTATCATGAGCCCTTAGGATGAACATGATGGAATTAGGAGGAATTATAAAAAGTTGGAACCTTAATTTTAAAACACTGGAGTTGGGAATTCCTTGGCAGTCTAGTAGTTAGGACTCCAAACTTTCACTGCCTGGGAAATCTCACAGACAGAGAACTTGGTGGGTTACAGTTCATGGGGTCACATTGGGTCAGACACAACTTAGTGACTAAAGCACCACCACCTCCCTTTCTCAAAGGGTGGTTTTCCCTGTACCTTCACCCAATATCTCCATTCCCAGGAGGCCTTTTCTTGTATCAGTGTATAAAATAGTGTCTCCATCACGTACACAATTGTCGCTTACTTTTATACCATTGTGATAAAACAGCTGTGATCATTGCTAAATAATGAGCTCATACACTTAGTTTCTTTGAACTAAACTGTTGAAATGTGTTTTCCTCCATTCACCTGAGTAATCCATCATCTTTGTTGTAAGCGTTGGCTTTTTCAAAGTGAAGGATGCTAGTTTTTTTGACCCAGATTTTGAATGTGGGAACCAGAGTCATCCCAGAGCACTAATCAGTTGAGCAGATAATTATTTTGGTATTTAATCGGTGATAATCTCAATATCAGGTAAAGTGATCACTAAATGAGGTTGTACTTTGTCTTTTAAAGGTGGGAAGAAGAACGCTATCCTGAAGGCATCAAATGGAAATTCCTAGAACATAAAGGTCCTGTATTTGCTCCACCATATGAACCTCTTCCAGAGAATGTCAAGTTTTACTATGATGGTGAGTTGTTCCAAGGTTGTCCAGTTCTTGGCCAAGGAAAGAATGTGTTCTATTTAGGAATAGAAAGTGGGGAAGCATCTTGTTCTGTATTATCCTTTTTGTTTACTTCATTTTGTTCTCATGTCATTCTATGGTTTGGGGAAAGGGCCATCAGGCGTTAATCCTTAAAACCTCATTTGGTACAGGAAAAGTTCCGTGAGAAAGGAGCTGTCTTATCTCCCTTGTTTCCCTTTGAGTCGTGGTCTCAAAAAGGTCCAGCTACATAGGTCGCAGCCAGCCCTTGGTCCACAAGCTAAATGTTTGTATCTGAGTGACGTTTCTAGGGAGCTACTCTTTATAAGAGTTCTTAGGAAAGACTTACTTCAGTGGTAGTGTTTTATTTTAGTGATATAATGCAAGCTCACAAGCTACTCACTGCTAGAAATAGAATTAGTGCTTGGTTGGGGACTAATTAGCCTGCCATCAACCTCTAGGTAGGGTGGTAGATGTCTATCACTTAGTCTCTATGGCACAACACTGTGCTGTTGTCCTTTGTGCAGACTCTGAGGAAATATCCTACCTAGTTCTTTGAGAACACTCTTAGACCTCTGTCCTTGGGTTGAAAATTTTGAGAGTAGTCCTTGATGCTCCCTTATTGGCATAAAGCAGTATGCAGATGGTAATTCTCGACTTACTTCCCTTATCCCAAGGGTTTTCTCCAGAAATACTCAACTGATTTCCCTCATTCCAAGGGTTTTCTCCAGAAATAACCAGAGTATTTTTCCTCAAACTCTCATGTGCTTTAAGATTTACCAGGTGGATCTGGGCTCATTTAATTGATATTTAGTGATCATGGGTGCTTCTGAACCAAGTGGTCTACTGACCAAATTTTGAGAAACTGAGC
This sequence comes from Madoqua kirkii, assembly GCA_006408675.1. NCBI lineage: Eukaryota > Metazoa > Chordata > Mammalia > Artiodactyla > Bovidae > Madoqua > Madoqua kirkii. The sequence continues at coordinate 3,190 of SJYC01105154.1, forward strand.
CAGGAGAACTGCTGAAAAGCACGTCTCTGTCCACCAGCAGTGGTTTCAGGCCATGGATGCTTAAAGGTCAAGGGATAGTAGTTTATACTGAAAGACTGGGTCTTGCAAATGAAGAACATGTCAAACTTGTAAAACTGGAATTTGTTATTTTAAACTGTATGTATTCAATGTGCTATGTTCAGACACCAGGACCCAGCAGTGGACAATACTGACAAATCTCTGATCTCATGGAATGTGTGATCTCACAGGATTTCACAGCCTCATTCTGACCTGTGTTGACTGGAGAGCATGGGACAGAATTCTGCTGTTAGCCCTCGTAGTGGTCATTCTGGAGACTCTGCAATGTGACTCAAAGTCAAAACTCCAATGATGAGAAAGAGCCTTAGCTAATCATAAAAGCGTAGATATTCTATAGCCCTAGTATAGGTTTACCTTTAGGGTTGAACTTGAGGAGACTCAATTGGTGAAGCCTAACTTTGAGGTCCAAAGTGATTTAAAGGAAAGCTGGGTTCCGTTCTTTTGCCTTTGGGTTTCCCTTACTTTCAGAAATGGGAAGCCAAGGCTTGAACTAATCATTATGGGTCACCCTGGTCCCTTCTACATTGTTGCCCTATCAGACTCCAGCTCCAGGGCTCTCATATTTTCTCATTTGGTCTTTCTCGAATTTCTTCCCTTTGATTAGGTAAACTCCCACACTGCAGTAAGTCAAAAAGTTGTATTTGACTAACTACCAAGTTGATACTGTCAGTCCTGCCTACTCTCTAGGGAAGAGACTTCTCAGACTCCTCTAGCGCCTGCCAAGGAGGAGGGGCATGGGCTGGCCGAGGCAATGAATGACCTCTGAGAACCTCCAATTTTCAGCTCTGACTCAGCAGTTTCTTATTCCTGAAACTCAGCCATTCCTACAAAGCACTACTCTTGCCAGGAACCTCTAAGTCATCCTCCTACCCTTCTACTGCTGGGAGCTGTCATTTCATCTTCCGGCAGCTCATCTAAAACAGGAGGTGTCACAATTGCTTTCTCTATTGGGACAGAATTCAGAATTTCCCAGAGTATACCAAATGTATGGGAGAATAGCTGACATTCTTTCTTGCCTTTTATTTCATTTGTATTATTCTTAGTGACTTACTAGTTTCCTTTATATCGGAAGCATGTTACATCTTAACTGGCAACACTGGTTCAGACTTGAGTGAATTCCAAAGTGCAGGAACCTCTTGAAAAGCCATCCTGTCCTTTCCCAAGCTGTGTTGTCTTTGGAAGGAGCTTGAAGGTTTAGAGGGGAAGTGGCGCCACCTGTTGGCCTTTTAAAGTTATAGATTTCAAGCCGGTTCTTTCTGTCTACTCTGAAAAATTCAGTTTAGAGCTGCAGTTTCCTATACCGTCCCTGCAATCAGGGATGAAACTGTCTAATCATGAGATGAGGTGTCTTCTGAGTTTTGAAATAAATGGAATTTGGGTTAAGTTTTAGTTTTCTGTAATAAATGTGAAAATCCTTGGTGAATTACTAGTATGTATGTAACAGGTAAGGCAGTGGAAAAATGTGTATAATGCCAAGAACCCCTGTCATCCCTGTGTTCTGGATGAGTCCTGTTTCCCTGAAAGAGGCAACTTTATAATAATGCCTGTGTTCCAGGGCATTTAAACTCTGGTGTGTACACTAACCACCTGGGGGTCTCATTAGAATGTACGTTCTTGGTTCAGTCGGTCTGGGGTGGGGCCTGAGATTCTGCATTTCTGCCAAACTCATGTGATGTCAGTACTGCTGGTCCATGAACCATACATTGAGAAGCAAAGTTCTAGAGGAAGGTCTTACTTAAATTTTTTCATATGGGATAACTGGGCTTGCCTGCTATGAATATATATATTTTTAATTCATATTCCACCCACCTAACTTTGAAGAAGAAAGATGCCTATTTCTTTTCCCCACAATTCCTTTCTTCCACTCCCTGTCCTATCCCTTCCTCCCCTTCTTGAACAGAAGCTGTTTAGCTTAGCAGTGGCAGGAGTCCCTCTGAGGATTTGATTTTTAAAAACCATTGAAGAGGTGTAAAGGACCCTGCTTGCTGAAAGGAAAAGGAAGAGTGACTGGGCCTCCCCCAGGTCATCCCTGTCCTGAGCAGGCTCCTGGGAACAATTTACTGGCATAGTCTCCAGAGAATGACCCAGGTAAATATCTGCTAAAGAGAAGGAAAATTTGTACAAGTAGATGTTGATCGATAATACTGTTTTTGTTGTTGTTGTTACCACGCGTCACCAGACCTTTATATATATACCTTCAGAAGGTAAATAAACCATTATGAAAGAAGATGTCTCCAGAACCTCAGTGTTTAACCTCAGAACATGAATACAGCACCTCATTTTTTGGAACCACTTTTGTCTCTAGGTAAAGTCATGAAGCTGAGCCCCAAAGCGGAAGAAGTAGCTACGTTCTTTGCAAAAATGCTCGACCATGAATATACTACTAAGGAAATATTTAGGAAAAATTTCTTTAAAGACTGGAGAAAGGTATTGTAGCCCCTGTCTTAATATCCTAGCCCCTTAACAAAAACACTGATCTCTACTACTAAGTAATAAATGATAATTTAAGCAAAAAAATTCCCTGATATACAATTTGAGTTTATGAATTTTATTTTATTAAAAGTTGGGATTTTTTTCCTCCCCCTGTTCATTAACTGTATTATATAGGTTTTCTATCCAATAAGAATAACTGTGTTTCTTTTCCTCTTAGCTCTCCTGCAGCTGTAGCCAGGAGAGTTTATCAGATTAGGTGAAACAGAAACCTCAGCTCTAGTTGAGCAAGGAAAGTTTGTCTCTTGGGACTGGCCTCTGTCTGCTATTGCAAAGAAACATGCATTAGCATTGTCCTATTCCCTTTTGATTCATGCTCTTTAGCTTTAGGTACTTTCTGTTCTTAACACCACATATCGTTAATCACCACATGCTGAGGGATTTTAAACAATTTCCTTATTCTTAATTTGGAGAATGTGAACAGAGGCTGAGCTAAAGTTCACTTTCTGAATAGCTGTGAAAATAAGATTTAATAAGTGAATAGAGCAAGAATGTTTCTAAGAGAGAAGGAGCATGGAAATGTTTCTTTCATCACTAAATGATATATATATATATATTTGTGTTTCTCCAGCCGTGGTATTTATGCATAGAAGATTGTGGCAGTGTGCTAAGGAATCTAAGAAGTGACATGAGAGTTACCCTTTTCAATGTTGTTATCCTAAATATTTTTCTACCACATGCATATTTTATAATAGAACAAGGAAATAAAATTGTTTTTTTCCCCAAAATTCTCAAGTTTAGATTGACTGCCTCACTAGATACTCCTGGACTGAGGACATGATACTTGCTGTAATTGTGGAGAAACTTGAGGGATTATTAGTTTATTTACTGTCTTTTTCTGTCTCCCCCTTTTCTTTTTACTAGGAAATGACCAATGAAGAGAAGAATATTATCACCAACCTCAGCAAATGTGATTTTACCCAGATGAGCCAGTATTTCAAAGCCCAGACAGAAGCTCGGAAACAGATGAGCAAGGAAGAGAAGCTGGTACTGCAGAATTTCTTAAACCTCTGGAGAATTTTGAAATAGTGATTAGTTTAATTTTCTTCTTGGTTCTTAAAAAAACAGTTTTGACTTTAATGATTTCTACATTAAAGATTTAAGATTCTTGGCCTAGTGAAGTCTTGATTTTCTTAAGAGTTTCATGTAGATTAAAAACTGTGAATAGGCATCATGTTTAAATGGCTCAGTATGAGCTGGTGTTCTGTTAACCTAAAAGCCAGCCGGTAGCCTCCAGTAATACAGTGTTCAAGGAAGAGCAGGTCTGACCTACAGTGGCTCCTAGATGTTAGAGACTTAAGACAGATAAAATCATATTGGCCATATGTGCACACACACACAGACACACACAGACACACACACACACACACACACACACACACACACACACACACGTTCTCTTTCTTTGATCTGTTTTTAGCCACACTCATCCAACTACATCTTCTAGCTGTGGCCAACCTCATTTCTGAAGGGTCTTTCTAGTATCTGAAAATGGATGTCACTTTGATGTCACTTTCCTCTAGAATATTGGTAGGCAAACTATAGATAGGCTGCTCATTTTCGTACAGAAGTTTTATTGAAACATGCCACATCTAACTTGTTTACCTATTATCTATGGTCACTTTCAGCAGTGGCAAAGTTGAGTAATTACAACAGAAACCTTTGAAGCCTAAAACATTTTCTATCTAGAGAAAGCTTGCCATTCTCTGATCTAGAGGCTCAAGGCTGGAGTTTGACTTTTTTGGCTCAAGGCTAGGATCAAAAAAACTGGTTAGCAGAGGTCTGGAAGTTAAGTATTTTATATACCTGGCAGTTAAGTATTTTAAGGAATTCTTGGCACTTCGAAGCCTTAAATTTCAGTATCTTAGATTTACATGTTTATCTAATTTAGGCCATTGTCTCTCTATAACTCACTGTTTGAGAGTACCTATTTGACCTTTAGTTTAAAAAATTAGTTACTACAGAGATGGTAAGAATGATACCTGCACCGTGCTTTTCAGTCTCAGTTTAGTCATCTCAGTATTCCAAATTAGTGAAATTTATTTTATTTTTCACTTCAGGGGTGTTTTTCAAACTAAAATCCATGTCAGGAGATTTATAAGTATCACCATGTCAGAGCCCTGCCAAGGATACCTGTCACCAGCAGGTGAATCTTTATCTATGCCCAAGGCAACAGGACTTAGTTTAAATCTAAATGCTGAGTATAATATCAATGTGAGGGAAGGGTTAGCACGGGCTAAGGAGGCTCCAAGTCTTTCTGTCTTTTGGAGAAAGGATCGCAGTGTGAAATACATGTACCGATATACTGGTAAAGAATCAATAGCAAGTGTCTTTGTGCTGGAAACCCCATGTGAAATAATGTTCATATGAGAATTTTAAGCTTTTAAAAAACTCTGGTTTTCCAGAAATTCTTGGTGGTCCAGTGGTTAGGACTCTGAGCTTCTACTGCAGGATGCCTAGGTTCAATCCCTAGTCAGGCAACAAGGTCCCACAAGCCATGCAGTGAAAAAGAAAACAACTTCATAGGTTTTCCCATAACTGAATTTGTTTCTAAGTGATTTTTAGACTTTTCTCTACCTGGACCTGTTCTCGCACAAGAGCTAAGAAATGTGTAAGTAGAGAACAGTAGATTGAATCCCCTTTGAGTACTTTTTGGCTGTCTTCCAGAAAATCAAAGAGGAGAATGAAAAATTACTGAAAGAATATGGCTTTTGTGTTATGGACAACCACAGAGAGAGGATCGCCAACTTCAAGATAGAACCTCCTGGGCTTTTCCGTGGCCGCGGCAACCACCCCAAGATGGGCATGCTGAAGAGACGGATCATGCCTGAAGATATAATCATCAACTGTAGCAAGTGAGCACAGTTCGTCCTTTGGCCAGAAATGAAGTGGGTGGCTTCCTTTGTTCTCGGTAGATTGGATTTTTTCCCTCACGTTACAGAAGACTGTTTGGGAGCAGCATGGTATTTCTATGTATAAGTTCAGTTGCTTATCATATATTGACGGGTGAGGAGGAAGCTTGGAAATACGTGCTCACAGATTCATCCACTTCCAGTGATGAAAAGTGAAATTGGTCACTACTTCCCACCTCACTGCTCTACTGCTTTATTTCCACAGAGTGCCAAGGTTCCTTCTCCTCCTCCAGGTCATAAGTGGAAAGAAGTCCGACACGATAACAAGGTTACTTGGCTAGTCTCCTGGACAGAGAACATCCAAGGTTCTATTAAATACATCATGCTGAACCCCAGCTCACGAATCAAGGTAAGTGGTAGCCAAGAGCTGCACCAGTTAGTGGGGCTGAAAATCTGTCATTTTATTTGAAATCTAATGTCCTCAGCCTCTAGAATCACTTTGACAAATTGAAAACCGTCCCTACCTACAAAAAAGGGTACCTTTCATAGTTAGCATTATCTGGTGACCCCCCTAAGATGTTTCCATTTTCTACATCACATTGTAATCTTATTAATTTGCAGATACTAACTGAAATCCCTTTATGATCCTGGCACAGTGTGGGCATGGTGCTAGGAATTACATTGGTAAACGAGACAGACACACAGTCCTTGCTTTTACATTGCTTACTGTCAAGTGGTCAGACTAATGAAAAATGGGGTAAATGTATATTGGTTTCTACAGCTAGTTGTCTTCCTCTTCCTCACCTTTCTGGGCTCTGAAGAAAGGAATATAATTACTCTGAATCCAGAAAGAGTTGTAAAATCTGGAGTCTTACATACTTTGTCTTCCTAAGTCTTCATCTGAGTAGATTCCACCAGGACTTAATGGGATAATGTTTGGGAAAGCATATCTTCAACTGTTGTGTACACATGTGTTACTGTTTAATGATACTGTTATTGAAAAGAGAAAACACTCTTGGAAGGACTATCACTTCTTATTAGCCTGCTAGGCATACCCTGCTTGAATGAATCCCTCAGATACACTGTGGAAATATGAATGTCAACTTAAGAGATGAGTTCTGCAAAAAAAAAAGAAAAAGAAAAACAGAATTAGTTCTGTATAGACTGACTGTTTATATTCAGGGCACTGAGAGTAAAGCCCCTGTTAATCTTGGTTTATAGTTTATTAAACACTTGTTAATATTTGAAAGCCACAGCTCAAAAGGCCATGTGTCTTTTCAAGACCAGACGCATGTTTTCTAGCTTATAGTCCTGTGTCCTAATGAAAATGCCCCTGTGTATATGTTCTTCAGTGTAATTGGAAAATGACATTGTTCTTAGTTTAAAGTGAGCTTGGAATCAGAAAGAGAACTCCCATGGCAAGTAAAAGTCAAAATCACTTTAAGAAACATGTTATATTCCTGTTCTGAAATACCACAGAGCTATAGGGTGACCAAGGCAGATGAAAAGTGGTTTTAGCCCTGAAAGAACTTATGGCCTGCTGGGCAAACTGGGTAAGAATTCAGTTGTATTAGAAAGGTAAATGTTAAATGCTAGATAAAGGGAGCAGTTATTCCCAGCAGTTAAAGAATAGGAACAACTTTTTAAAGGAAATGTGGTTGCAGTTAGGTCTCAAAAGGTATTTCAAAGAGCAGTGTGTCATATGGACAGAGAGGAAGGATATGAAAAAGGAGTAACAAAAGGAATTATCAAGTGATGGTTGGGTAACATTGTAAATACGCTAAATGTCGCTACTGTTGGGGTGAATTTTATATCATTAACACAAAAAAATTATCAAAATGAAGGATACTGGATTACTATTAAAAAGTATTTTCATGTAAGTTGACATTTGATTCTTTTAATAACCATACCAGACATGTACTAATGCCCCCATTTTACAGATAAATTTAGTCTCCGAGAGGCCAGATTGTGGCCAACCTTAAATGCCACACTAAAGTGACTAGACCGTGTTCTGCATTTGATGGAGAACCATTGACTTGGAACAGAGGAGTGTCTTGATCTGATATGCAGGCATAATGCATAATCACATGAGTGAATGTAAACTGTTGTCAATGCTGCAGAGGATACAGGGTACCATTTGAGAGGATACCAGAGCACCTGATCTGGCTTTCCAGGGCCTAGGAAATGCCTTTTTGAGGAAGTAACGTTTAAAATGAGACTTGGGTGAGTAGGATTTATCCATGGACTTCCCTGGTAGCTCAGACAGTAAATTGTCTGTCTACAATGCAAGAGACCTGGGTTCGATCCCTGGGTTGGGAAAATTCCCTGGAGAAGGAAATGGAAACCCACTCCAATACTCTTGCCATGAAAATCCCATGGATGGAGGAGCTTGGTGCAGGCTACTGTCCATGGGGTCGCAAAGAGTTGGGTGCTTTTTCTCCAGGATTATCCATGGAAAGGATAGGGGAATGGGCATTTCAGACAAATAAAGTAGCCTTTTGAAATCCCTGAAGAAAGAACGAACTGGTGGTCTCAAGGACTGTAGTTTGAGTAAAATGATCAAGAGAGATACGATGAGGAGGGGACTGGAGACAGGAATGCAGGCCAGATCTTAAAACGCTTCCTTCAGTTTTTTTTTATATTATCTAAATCCAGTAGGAAGGCACTGAGTTTTAAAGGGGAATGATGCCAGATTTGTGTTTTAGAAACCTGTGATATAATTGATCATTCCAGCTGCTGCTCTGTGGAGACTGGATTGGACCCAGGAAGTAGGGAGACCAAGAGGAGGCTGTTGCAGTACTCCATCCAAGAAGTGGCAATGACTTAGGATGATGGCAGCAGGGGTCAAGAGAGATGAACAGATGCCAAATACAGGACTGTGCGCTCTCATAGGCGGGATTCACACTGATTGTAGGAGTCTCTGGGGTTGAGAGCCTTGTTAGATAAGCTGAGTGGAGTTCCCTAAGGGCAGTTCAGTTCAGTTCAGTCGCTCAGTCGTGTCCGACTCTTTGCCACCCCATGAATCACAGCACGCCAGGCCTCCCTGTCCATCACCAACACCCGGAGTTCACCCAAACTCATGTGCGTTGAGTCGGTGATGCCATCCAGCCATCTCATCCGCTGTCGTCCCCTTCTCCTCCTACCCCCAATTCCTCCCAGCATCAGAGTCTTTTCCAATGAGTCAACTCTTCGCATGAAGTGGCTGAAGTACTCGAGTTTCACCTTTAACATCAGTCCTTCCAAAGAACACCCAGGGCTGATCTCCTTCAGAATGGACTGGTTGGATCTCCTTTCAGTCCAAGGGACTCTCAAGAGTCTTCTCCAACACCACAGTTCAAAAGCATCAATTCTTTGGTGCTCAACTTTCTTCACAGTACAACTCTCATATCCATACATGACAACTGGAAAAACCATAGCCTTGACTAGACAAACCTTTGTTGGCAAAGTAATGTCTCTGCTTTTGAAAATGCTATCTAGGTTGGTCATAACTTTTCTTCCAAGGAGTAAGCTTCTTTTAATTTCATGGCTGCAGTGATTTTGGAGCCCCCCAAAATAAAGTCTGACACTGTTTCCACTGTTTCCCCATCTGTTTCCCATGAAGTGATGGGACCAGATGCCATGATCTTCGTTTTCTGAATGTTGAGCTTTAAGCCAACTTTTTCACTCTCCTCTTTCGCTTTCATCAAGAGGCTTTTTAGTTCCTCTTCACTTTTCTCCCATAAGGGTGGTGTCATCTGCATATCTGAGGAGAGGCAGCCAATTCATTCAGACAATATCCAGACACCTGTTATGTACTGTAAGGACTTAAGCAGGTTTCTGGGTAATGGTTATGGTAGTAAACCTAGAAAGTCACGTAGGCGTAGGCCCTGCCTAGAACCTTATATCCAGTGCAGAGTGGCTCACTCCAGCAGCTGGGTTGCGATCCTGAGTCATGAAAAATTTTTAAAGGCTTGGAGAGTGGTACTGTTGAGGGGGAAATAAATGTGATTTCTTAAGCTTTCTGCCTGTCCTCAGTTATCTCCGACTCAGAATAGATCTTCAGAGGTTGAGGTTTTGACAGTATGTTAAATAGTTAAGTGCATTGCCAGTAGGAGATAAGAGTCTCTTTTTAGATAAAAGTGGAATGATACAAGCAATAAGGATTTTATTTTCAATGATATATTTCCAATATACAAAAATAGATATAACAATCATTCATATAGCACCCTCCATCTGCCTGTGTCAAACCTTAACATCGTGTCCTATTTTTTTCAACTGCTTCATTTCATAAAAAGTATTGTGATAAACATAGCTGATGCTCACTAGGTAACATTTATCTCTTTCCCTGGAGAATAGTAAAATGAATTTAATGTTTTTATTCTTGTGTGTATTTTTAGTACATTATGTGTCCATGAACACCATGTAGTATTGTTTTACAAGGTTTGATTTAAAGTTGGATATTTGTTGAGATCATTTTGCAACTTATTTCACTACCCTTTGGTTTTGAGAGTTTATTATCTTGATACATATTTCTAATTTACCCATTTTTATTTGTTACGTAGTAGTGTATTATATAAAAAGTCATCTGCTCTCTTGTCAACAAACATTTAATTAGAGTTTACAGTCACTTCCTAATATAAATAGTGCTGGAATAAACACATTTTCCTTGTGTATATAGAGGAAAATTTCCTTTAAAGAGTCTTTATTAGATATTCCCAAATTGTTCTCTGAAGTACTGGAACCAGTTTACCTCACCACCATCCTCCCAACATTGGGCTCAAGTTTCTCTTTTTTCCATATCTCTGCCATCGTTCCTAAAATTTTGCTCTTTAAAAGGTGTTTGGATCTATGATTCATTAGGATGTATTTTTGTAGATGGTTTGAGGTTGAGATACACTATATTTTTTTCCAAATGCATAACCAGTTGTCCCAGAACAAGTTGGTTCTGTTCACCCCTCTCTCATACATCACGTTTCTACATGTGTGTCACATTGTTTCTGGGCTCTCTGTCCTGTTGTCTGTTTCTTCATCAGTAGCTCACTATCTGACCTACTGTAGCTTTATGAAGTCTTACTATTGAGTAGGACGTTTTCTTTGTCTCATTCTTCAAAATTGTCTTGGCTCTCTGCTTTTTCACATTAATTTTGAGATAAATTTATCAAGTTCTAATGAAGGCTATTGAGATTTTTTTATAGGATTGCATTGAAATTACAGATTTTTTTAAAAAAATATGTACTTTGTTTATTTGGCTGCCTCGGGTCTTAGTTGCAGCATGCTGAATCTTTCGTTGAGGCATGTGAACTCTTAGGATCTAGTTCCCTCACCAAGGATCGAATCCAGGACCCCCTGCATTCTGAGCACAGAGTCTTAGCCAGTGGACCACTAGGGAAGTCCTGAAATTATAGATTAACCGAGGGTAAATATTGAGATTATTTTATTGACTCTTCTCATCCATGAACCTGTTACCTGCCTCACCATTAATTCATGTCTTTGAAAATATCCTTCAATATTATGTCCTGATTTTTTCCATAGAGGTTTTACATATGTTTAAAATCTTTTCTAAGATAATTATTTTTATTTCAAATTTACTTGATTTCATTTAAGGCATGTGGTTATTTTATCACTTTTGGAGTCCTTTTTAGTAGATTTTTCTTCTCTCCTGAAAATCTTTGTTCTTTAAAAATGTTACCTGAAGTGAATTCATGTACTAATTATTTTTGTTGACAATTCTTCTAACCCATTTCCTCATATATTTTGGAATTAGTTTGTAAACCCTATTGACTGGGAAGTAGTTTTTGTTTCTGTATCATTCCCTTTTCTTTCTCTTTGCTCTGCACTTCTCTGCTCTCTCCTCTTGTCTTAGAGGGAGTCTAGCCTAGCTCAGCCCAAGTTGACACAGCCCCTGGCTTCAGGTTGTGTAAAAAACAATAAGGCCCCTTTTTGCATGAAGCCCTTCCATTGCTGTGTGTTTGGAGGAAACTGATGATTAAAGCATGAATTCACTGACCTGATCTGACCCAGAGGTCTATAAAGAGTACATTTTTGTCAAAGAGGGTAAAGGGTGGTAATTGGTAGTTTTACTTCATGGAGGACTTTGGGTCCAGTTTATAGGAGGCTACCATCATGGGGCACACCTTTCTGCTCAGCCTCCTGAGATTTCTCCTAAGATTGTTTGCTTGTTTTTGTATCTATATTTTGTTCATTCATTTCTCCCATGTAATATTGTTAGACCTTTCTACTCCATCTCTGCTCCATCAAGGAATTTAACTCAAGTATGATGACTTATGGATTTTTGATAATTGAAAACTTTTGGCTTGTAAAAGGTAAAAAGCACAGCTGAATGTGTCCTTCTGATGTATCATGTCTTTGCCCCTTTCTAGAAACTTGGATTGGTCTACTTGCAGTCATGACCAGGGTTACAGTACTTCCAGTATCACAGGTCATTGAAAGGATCAGGACTTTTGAGAGTCACAGTAACACATGGTCCAGCTACTGATAAGATTGTCCTGAGCTCATTCACGTCTGTGTGTGCTCATCTTGGTTTGTTCTGCTTTTTCTCCCAGGATTTCCATTAAACAGACATCTTCTTGCAAGTGTTTCCATTCCTTTCTTCTTCCACTCTGTACTTGGTACCCATAGAATCTGAAATGGCAGGGGAAATGATAGCTCTCTGGAACCTGTGTTTTCAACAAAACTCTCTGATCCCAGATAAACCATGGATATAGAGGTTACAAAAGGATTGCTTATAGTAGGTATTCAACCACTAAGTCCAACCTCTGCCAAGCATTATCTGGTCTTATAACCTGAGGTTCAGCCTTAGTAAAATTAAGGCTCCTCAAACCAGTTTTAACTTTATAAATAAAATTCATAATTTTACTTGTAAATGAAGTATAGCAACCTTCAGGATCACTGTTGCCATCACATTGCATTCAGTCATACTAAAATATTCTCAGTCCCAAATACACATCTCTGCTTTTTCTCTTTCGAACCTATAATTCTGGGGTTTCAAAGATGTATGTATCTACAACCTTTTAAATGTAACCATCTGGGGATTACAGGCTGGAAAAAAACTGCCTTTATAAAACTTTATAGTCTTGGGAAGCTCTGATTTTGGTGAGTTTTATTAGAAGGAGAAAATAAGACGTGCTTATTTTAAAAATTTATGCTCTGAACCTGACTTTTTAGTATATAGTTCTAAATTTTAAAGCATAAAAGAGCTAGAAGCTAGACCATTAAAGCTTCTAGATGATGTCATGGCAGAACATCTTCATGACCTTGGAGTAAATTTCTTGGACACAGAGTAAACAATAAACAGTTGAAACAGTGAACTTCATTTAAAAATTTTTTGTTTAGCAAAAATTTGTTTCTACTAAGAAAACAAATACACAGGTAACGGGGAGAAAACATTTGCAACATGTATAGCTGACAGAGGCTTGTATCCTGTATATACAGAGAATTCATATCATTCAATAATAAAAAAGATAAACATCCTCATAATAAAAGAGCAAAGGTTGGATGCTTTATAAGACAGAGGAACAGCCAATAAAAGGCACGTGAAAGAGCACTACTCATCGTCACTATCAGTGGAATGCAAATTTAAGCCGCAGCAAACTACTGTTTCCAGTTCCAGGTATTTCTGCTGCAAATAAAATGAAAATATATGTCCACAAAGACTGCACAGCAGTTGTACATAATGCTATATTTATGTCAGTCTAAAAGTGGAAACATCCCAGGAGTCCATTGTCAGAATAAATACAGTACAGTGTAGTCAGACACATTAGGGGTCATCATGGAATATACCATATATATACATATGAGGGAACTTTCTGGATTGACAGAAATACTCTCTTAACTTGATAGGGTGTCGGTTACATGTATTATGGATTGTCAAAACTGATCTAACTGTATACTTAAAAATGTGTAACAAAAACTTTTTAGAAGATTTAGAGTGAAAGATTGAAAGGAAATATTAGAAGAAAAAATACTACCTATATCTCAAAAGGATTTGAATCTATAAAGAACTCTGTAAATCAATAAGACCATGATATTTAAGAATGGACATGTATGGAAAGCTGGTTAGATTTTATTTTTAAACATGGTATAAGTACCTAGGGTCAGTTTATTGTCTTTTGTTTAAATTACTTGTGTTTGGGGTTCAATTGCCGTTCACTCTCTGAATTCTATCCAGGGAAGCTGAACCCTGAAGGGATCGGCATCCTTCCTAGAAGCCAGCCCTCTGCTGTCAGACCTCGTTCAGTTCAGTTCAGCGCAGTCAGGTGGCTTCTCCCATTGCTTCCTTCTCTGTGTCCTTATTTGAGAGCATCCTAAATCAATAAGACCATGATATTTAAGAATGGACATGTATGGAAAGCTGGTTAGATTTTATTTTTAAACATGGTATAAGTACCTAGGGTCAGTTTATTGTCTTTTGTTTAAATTACTTGTGTTTGGGGTTCAATTGCCGTTCACTCTCTGAATTCTATCCAGGGAAGCTGAACCCTGAAGGGATCGGCATCCTTCCTAGAAGCCAGCCCTCTGCTGTCAGACCTCGTTCAGTTCAGTTCAGCGCAGTCAGGTGGCTTCTCCCATTGCTTCCTTCTCTGTGTCCTTATTTGAGAGCATCCTGGATCCCTGTGCTAGGAGCCTAGCCAGCCTGTGAAGAAAAGTTGGTCTGGTGGTTATGGCCTGTGAATGTCTGACTTGTTCGGTTTGTAAACTTTGCTTCAGTGGTGTGGCTAAGGAATGGGCAAATGAAGACACAGACTCAGGTTTTGGTAGGCCTGTATGCATCAAAATGATGGGAAGGAGCCTGCTTCTGAACTGGAGACTGCTGTTGCAGATGAGCCTTTCATGTGTGTAAGATGGGTTGTGAGGGAGATTCATTACTGTCTTGAGATTCATTACTTACAAGAGGAAAGCTTCTGTCACACCTTTTTCTTATTTGCCCTCTTCAGTGTCAAAGTAAACTTAGAAGAACCAGAGAGAAATTTTCAGCTTCCCATTGTCAGAATATAGAACTTGGATATTTCTCCTGTATCACTCAACCACTAAATCACCCACCCACAACAGCAGGTAGTTAAGGAATCGCTTATTTTGTAGCCAAACAAGCACACAGCACTGTACCACACACAGTTGGGAGAGAGTGCTGATGACTCATCGGCATAGCTGGGTAAGCTTTCGTTTGAATGTTTGGAACTAGAAGTAGCAGACGTTTCTTGCTTCATGTGTCCCACACTCCTACATGCTCAGAAGGCCAGATGCCTTGACCACAGGTCTTAGGCCTCAGAGACCACATGTCTGTGTCATAGGTAGAAATCACTGTAGCTGTCCTCGGCTGTGGGCTGGGGGAATTAAGAGCAGAGATTCTTGAGTTCTTAAATTCTATCCCTGTGTCCATGTCATACAGTCTGTTTCTAGCCTTGTAATAATCCCTGGCCATTTTGGGATTTCTCTGATTTTCTTTTTTTCCCCCTATCCTTTCTCACATGACATTATCATCAGTCCTTGCTTGTGACTTTTTCCATTTAAGAAGGTCACAGAAATCTTCCCTCGCTGTTGATTAGATTGTCTTTTCACACCCTTTTAAAAACCTTACATTGGCTTTAGAATCAATTTTTAAACCTGCCACCAAAAGCTCTAATGTTAAAAAAACCATCTTCACAATAACAGTTTCCCTCAGTCTCATCAAAAATACTTTTAAATGCAGAAGTTAGAAAATAGTGAATAATTGTAGCTGTTCCCTGGAAGTCATTGTGTTCCTTAGTAATTATAAGCTATAATCTTTGGTTCTGCTTCCTTGACAGTTCCATCAAACTGTGAAGGATTGTCTTAAATTTAATGAAGTTCAGTCCTAGCAAAAAACTGCTCTTGGGTCACAGATTGAGCAGCAAGATTGTGATGCTGATGTGGGATTAGGGATGTTTATACCCTTTGTATTGACAGAAGTTAATTTGGGGGACATATCATGTGGGCTTTCTTAAGAACATAAAACATTTCACAAAATGAAAGCCAGAGGCTTTTTTAGCAATCAGACAGCAACCAGTTGTGCCTGTCAGGGAATGGGACAGCGCACACCGTCACCCGGTAAATGCCTTGCTTCACTGAAGCTCAAGTTCCTTCTCTTTGGTTCAGAGCTCAGAAGTTGGATAGTCGTGTCTGTCTTTATTCCACTATCCCTAAGCAACACCCCCGTGGGTCTGGGTCTTTGCAGGGCGAGAAAGACTGGCAGAAATATGAGACTGCTCGGAGGCTGAAGAAGTGTGTGGATAAGATCCGGAACCAGTATCGGGAAGACTGGAAGTCCAAAGAGATGAAAGTCCGGCAGAGAGCTGTAGCCCTGTACTTCATTGATAAGGTGAGGGCATCTTCCTGTCACACCTACCATGTTCACCTTCATGAAGATGGAGGAGGCATGTATTCCTCCAGGCCCTGTGCTTTCAGTACTGCTCGAGAAGCAGCGACAGCCCAGTCATCTGTCATCCTGCTCACCCAGTCTCTAGCCGAGTAAGGAAGGTAGGAGTGGCGAGACAGGAGTTCAGTGTCAGACTGACTGCTGCTGTCTCCAGTCTTTCATGAGTCTGAATGTGCCAGAAAGACTGACATTTGCAAACTCTTTGACCATGTGCCACCCCCCAAAATATTTTATATCACAGCCCAACATATATTTGTGTTTGTGTATAAGTGAAACAAATGTCGCACAAAACGATGCTCAGCCTTTCTATGAGCAGCAAATTCTGATAGGTTTTCCTCTGTTCCTTATTTTTTAAAAAGGATGGTTATAATCCTTAAAACTGGTTAAATAGTGCTTGCTTCGGCAGCACACAGAGTAAAATTGGAATGATACAGAGAAGATTAGCATGGCCCCTATGTAAGGATGGCACACACATTCATGAAAACTAGCTAAGTGATCGCCAAGTGACCACAACTACAGTTTGGAAGACAGTGCTTTCGAGATCAGTTTCTCACACTGTTTGAGGAAAATAAGATTTCGTGTTTTTCCCTTGGTTTTAGCACGGTTTATGTTTAACACAAGTTCTGCATTAAAAATTAAGAAAAATTCAGAGACTAGCTTTTTGAATCTGATTGCCCACAGTTTTAAATATCTTCTTTCCTCCATCTCCATTTGGGAGGACAGAGTAGAGAGGTATTTTTGGGGAAAGGTTAATAGCTTTTGATTCTCTCTCTATACTATTATTTGATAAGGGAAGAAGCAACAGTGCAAATTCAGAATTACTGAGTCTTGCAGACTGATGCCCTGGCCCCAGAGAGACTTGGGATGCTTCTGATTTGGGTTTCCTAGACAGTATATGGTATTGAAGTTCTTCATTCGTGCTTATCTTCTCCCTGCACCCCACCTCCACCCCGCCTCACCCCCCCCACAACCTCCTCCTGGGACAGCTTGCTCTGCGAGCAGGCAACGAGAAGGAGGAAGGAGAAACAGCAGACACTGTAGGTTGCTGCTCGCTTCGTGTGGAGCACATCAATCTGCACCCGGAGCTGGATGGTCAGGAGTACGTGGTAGAGTTTGACTTCCTGGGAAAGGACTCAATCAGATACTATAACAAAGTCCCCGTGGAGAAGCGAGTAAGTTCACGTGGCCTGAGCCCCTGGCCTGCTTCTGCTTTCACTCCTTGTTTAGTGCCTTTCCTGTGCTCTTGTGTTTTGCTGAACTCTAGGGAAAATGGTTTGGAAGAGTGAAGAGGTACTGCTTGGTGTCCTGTGTACCTCCTTTTAGCCCTTGCCCTTTACCTCTCACCTGTGCTGCAGAGCATGCTGTAAAGAGTTGGTCCTCACCACAACTTGCACATCATGTTTATCCCATTATGTTGTTAACCACTCTTTAGTATCCCTTGGTTGTGTTGCAAATTTGTCACTTTTGTAGCTTTGCTCAACTTTCCCCCAGCTCCTGATTCAGCAAAATGGTAGCCCTTGAGTCTCTGGATCCCTCAGCCCAGAGCTGAAGCGGATGCTGCGGTGCCATGGCCCCCAGATGGATTGTGCTTGACCCTACAGAGTGCAGTACCCCAGCAGTCCAGCCCTTCAGCAGTCTGATATTTCATCAGTGACTGGGTTTTGCTGGCTGCAGAAATGTTCCAGATTAAATGAAGCTAAAGAGATCTGACAATTAACGTAATACCTGAGTTTAGGTTGGATTCCATACTGGGGAGGTGAGGAACATCAGTGGGTCAACTGACAAAATAGGAACATGAACAAGATTGGATAAAAATGTGTCCGTCTAATTGAGAAAGCTGAGAAGTTCTGTGTGTATATAAGAAAATATCTCTGTTCTTAGGAAGTACACTGAAATACTCAAGGGTAAAGGGCATAATTACGTAAGTACCCAGAAATGGCTCTGAACAAATAATTGTGCATATACACATACAGATGTAGAAAGGAAATGAGTGTACATGTACACTGCACAAATACGAAATGAGGTAAAATACTAATGGTGGTGAATTTCGTTCGGTAAAGGATATCGATTTGGTTTTGTTTTTTGCTTTGTGGGGTTTTCCTTTTTTTGCAAGCTTTGTTGTAATTATTTTCAAAGTAAAGATAATAATTAGGCTCTGCTTGTTTCTTTTAGGTTTTTAAGAACTTACAACTATTTATGGAAAACAAACAGCCCGAGGATGATCTTTTTGATAGACTCAATGTGAGTGGACAAAGCTCACTGGGTTGAAGAGGGGCCCAGCCAGAGGCTCCCAAGCCCCTAAGGAGGGAGTTGCCTGGGCGTGACTGGGGCTTTGCCCTTAGCCTGTCCCAGGGCGCCCTTCCTCAGGCACACACAGATCCATGGCCAGAGCCCTGGGATGGGGTGGATGAACCCTGCCTTCTGTCCTTCTCTGGCTTCTGCATAGCCTTGGCTGGAAGCTCAGTCACCACTGCTAGAGACCCGACACCTCTCCCTGAAATCTTACTGGGGAAGATACATATGCTTTATTGGTCTGCTTAAGATCAAAGTGCTTCTTAGGGAGGTACATGCAACTCTGTATTCTGCAATTCTCCCTTTTCCTATCCCACTGGCAGGACAGTTAAATTGCAGTTGCATAAGTGTCCTAGAGCTTGCCAGGAAGGCCTGGATGGTATGGCTTTTACCTAAATCCCATCCTTTTTGTTGCTTTGTCTCCTCCAGACTGGTATTCTAAATAAACATCTTCAGGATCTCATGGAGGGGTTGACAGCCAAGGTGTTCCGTACATACAATGCCTCCATCACGCTACAGCAGCAGCTAAAGGAACTCACAGCTCGTAAGTACTGCCTGGCCAGACAGGGACCACAGCCTTATTGCTGATGTCCACTATCCTTAGTTGAGTCCTAGATCTGTTCCACTTTTCCTTCTTAACATTGTGACTGGAGACTTTTCCCTCCACACCTCGAATAGAAGGCTAAGGCTTATTTAGATGGCTAAACAGATCAGTTCTGTCTCACCCATTCCTATTCTTCTAGATAAGCTTTAAGGAATGCTGATAGGGGCTTTCTATCTGCTCTGAAAGTGCCTGTATTTTGTGTATTTTATCTATGTTATATAAGAACTCACCAAATGAAGATAAAGTGTTGTGATGTTCTGTTAAATTAGAAAGGGTAAGGTTGTCATGGTTACTGAAACAGTATAGGAGCAGATCCTTTCCCTGAGGTTTCTTTTTGTCCCCCTTTAAGAGTAGATAGTGTTCTAAAAACTGGCTACTGAAAGTATCACCAAGATCCACAAGCTTTTTTCCTCTGGAGTCTAATTCAGTGAATTTCCATTGTCCTCTAGAAATACGTCAAATGGTATTAGAAAATGGTATTCAAAAAGTCAAAGGTGGGTGTGTTGAGGGTCAGTATTTTAGGGTGTGGTAAAGAAGGCTACATGACACAAGTGAAAACATTTCTCAGGTGACACTTTATATTTTCTGTTCTGGAAGATACAGTACCTTGTGGTTTTAAAATGTAAAACTTAATGGACCCTTCATTTTACCCTCCTCTCTAGGCTATTTGTCCCAGTTCCATGCTGTTTTGGGCGGTTAGATGGGGGAGGTGAGCACTGGGGAAAGCAGGTGATGCTCTTGACTCTCAGATTTTGACCTTGTTCCTTGTGGGAACCCGAATTGGTCATCTGAATGAGATGAGGCCCAGTAAACCCTGAGGATGGAGCGCTGGGGGAGGCATACTGTATGTTCTTTCTTGTTACACAAATTGACTCTTCATCACCATTTTTCTCTCTTTCCAGCTGACGAGAACATCCCAGCAAAGATACTGTCTTATAACCGTGCCAACCGAGCTGTTGCAATTCTCTGTAACCATCAGAGGGCTCCACCAAAAACCTTTGAGAAGTCCATGATGAACTTGCAGTCTAAGGTATTTTGGATCTGGATGGTGGGGGATAGCAAAATCAAAAGAACCATGTCTGCTATGATGATTTACACTCCACCCTCTGGGCTGGGCTGGCAGGTGAACAGTCTTGGGTCTGTTCTGGAAGAAAGGTTCATACTCAAGATATATGGAAATATGATTGTAGTTACTGCTCCTGATTGAGACACTGTATATCAGGTATTCATTGTCCAGTGAGTATTCTGAGTTGAAAAGCTAAATTTAATGTAGCCTCTTTGAAATACTGCTAATTATTGTCCTTCTACATGAGGATAATGGACACAAAGATAGTCTTCACAATTCCTTTACACTGCCCAGAAATACAACTGTTTCCAAATTAGATTGTTTTAAATTGAAAGGAAGATGGAACGATATTTAATTTCCCCTAATCCTAGCACAACTATTTTATTTTTACACATTCCACATGAATCATATTTTTATATAGCTCATCATCAAACATCTGTTGAATACTGGCTGTGTGCCAGAGCTGCTGCCCTAGAGGGATAGACTGACATGCAAACAACGAGATGCTGTTCCCCTCTCCTTCCTCCAGCTCTGCCTGGTACTGAGCTTTTAAGCTGCAAGGCACTCAGCATTTGATGATGATCATTTCTATGTTACCTGTGGGCACATAACTAATCCATTCTAATGTATTAACCCACCATGAGAATTCGTAGCTATTTCACTACAAAGTAGATACATGGGTTACAAAGTAAACCAATAATCTTAAAATATACTTACCCAAAAGTCTGATATAGTAATAGACATGGTTTTACTAATAGGTGGGTCTAATAGTAAATGTCAAGGTAGTAATGAATATAAATACCTTGATTTATGCAACAATTAAAATATGAAAATATACATACTGTATCAGTGATAAAGTCATAAGTATTACTGATAATACTGTGTTTAGTTGCCTACATCCATAACTGAAGAAGAATGATGAGTTTCAGCTGCTGCTGCTAAGTTACTTCAGTCATATCTGACTCTGTGCAACCCCATAGACGGCAGCCCACCAGGCTCCCCCATCCCTGGGATTCTCCAGGCAAGAACACTGGAGTGGGTTGCCATTTCCTTCTCCAGTGCATGAAAGTGAAAATTGAAAGTGAAGTCGCTCAGTCGTGTCCGACTCCTAGTGACCCCGTGGACTGCAGCCTACCAGGCTCCTCCATCCATGGATTTTCCAGGCAAGAGTACTGGAGTGGATTGCCATTGCCTTCTCCAAGTTTCAGCTAGGGGTTAAACTACAGATTGCTGCTTTTCCATCTATGTTCACGAAATACTATACCTGGACAGCTCAAGTTCAAAAAGCTACTGCTGTAGAGTGAGGCTGCATACATGTTTCCAGGCCCAGGGTGTTTTCCTTCTGTTGAAATTTCTTCCAGATACTTATCCAGGTATAGTACGTAGGGGTCAAAAGACACATACAACCTGCAGTTCATGCTTCACATGCCACTTGGCTTTGCTGAAGGAGTGCACACATCCACAATACATAAGAATGTGTCCACAGACGTCTCAGATCCTTGGACCATGTGACTGGCAGGCAGAGAGCCCACCCAGACCACCCATCCTTGCACCTCTGTTAAGAGTGGTCATGTGGTGCCATTTACTCTCCTCATGCTATCATTTCAGGCCAGAAATAAAAGCATGAATATTCAGGTGGTGTTTACCTACTTCAGGAGACCCGTCCCTGGAGCATGAGGAGCCTTTTGTTGGTCTCACTCTGGAACCACTGTTTGGGCAGTCCAGGCTGCCTGCCAGACGAGCCCTCTAAGCCCAGGAACCTTCTCCTGTGTGCCCACGAAGCAAACACACACCCCTGTTTGCCAAGTGAATCAATGGGGTCTTTAATGCTTTGAGAGAATTCAACATAGCCTGCCAATTTAGTATTCACAGAAATGGTTAAAAGATTGTGGTTTGTTGCATTTCTAGCCTAAGAAGAATCTGGCTAGTGGTGTCTGTGACGCTTCTGTGTAGAGTCAGTTCCTTCAGTTTGACTTTGGACAACATAGATGTTGGAAGTAAGCCATTCGTAGTAAAATGCATTTAATGATTCTCTCACAATGCTGGCCTCTGTTTCCAGTCTTGGGCTGTGTGTGTAAATCTAACAGACAGTGCGAGGCTGAGAGCAACAGCCCAGGGTATGTGAGTTGGGCGTGCATTTATTCTGCAGAGGTTTCCTCGATCTTAGGCTTAGCATGGTGATAGCAGGTCGGGGTTTGCTTGCCGCAGCTGTGAGCTCACCACTCTGGGGCCCCAGCCCCACGGTGTTGCCTGCTGCTGTCCTCAAGCAGGAACTGAGAATGCAGAACCGGTGCTCTTAAGCAAGAGAGGCTGCGACTGTCCTTTTCTCCTCCTTTAATGACTGGGGCCCCAGGAGATTTCATTTGGAGAAAGAGCTCCATAGCTTAAAAGTTTTCAAATCTGCTTTGAATGATAACTATTTGAATTTCCTTCCTGTCTCAGCTTTCTCGCCTTTTAAAAACAGAATGCCAAAGGCAGGCCATGCCACGTACTGGCTTGGAACAGATGAGGCTAAGTGGTTTGGCTTCCTGGGTACCTTTTAATCGCCATTTTCTAGTCCCTTGGGTATTCTCTTCAGTGCATCTTTTTTTTTTCCCTAGAGGAGTTAGCAGCTCTTCTCAGAGTGCTGGTAGAATCTGAGGAATGAGCTGAAGTCAGTAGATGTAGGGACTCTTGTCTCAGCTTCATAAACAGTTATCTCCTGCAGGATTCTTGGGATGGAGGTGACAACCTGGCACAGGATCCAATTGATAAACAGCTTTCACCTGTCAGTCATCCTCTTCCCAGTATCTAAAACCAAAGTGTTCTCTGATTGAATGATTAGCACTCACACTCCGAGTCTCAGTGGGTTCTTTCCCTGAGTTTCGGATTAATGGGTTCCAGAGTCATTGCCATAAAACCTTAATTTCTTCAAGGGTGACTGAAGAATATTAAACAGTCAAGTAGCACTGGAATTCAGCACCTGCTGCATATCCAGTCTGTGCCATCATGAAGCCGCCCCTGGGCATTTTAACAAGAACAGCCTACTTAGTGAAGACATCTTCTTTTAAGGAATCCTGTTTTCTCTCTCAACTTATTTTATTCCTGAATTTTACTGTTCTTCTCTACCTAGATTGATGCGAAGAAGGAACAGCTAGCAGATGCCCGGAGAGACCTGAAAAGTGCTAAGGCTGATGCTAAAGTCCTGAAGGATGCAAAGACCAAGAAGTACGTGCCTGGTGTGATGCAAAGCTGGGGGTTGGGTGAGAGAGGAAAACGGTCCCAGCATCAGCCAGAGGTCCTAGCTCTCCTAGGGTTTCTGAGTGACATTCTAGAAATGTCTGGGCCTGTGGCTTTTCTGCTTTTACTGCCTCTGGGTGGCAATGTGGGGATACGGTTCTCCTGTCCAGAGGCCAGGCCCAGTTCCTGACGACTGCCTTTTTTCCAGGGTTGTAGAGTCAAAGAAGAAGGCTGTCCAGAGGCTGGAGGAACAGCTGATGAAGCTTGAAGTTCAGGCCACAGACCGAGAGGAGAATAAACAGATTGCTTTGGGAACCTCTAAACTCAATTATTTGGACCCAAGGATCACTGTGGCTTGGTAAGCACCACGCCCTTCTTGAAGGCCACCTACTGGCTTGGGAAGGGTGATGGGGTTCCAAGAGCATTGTCAGCTCTCACACACAGTTCCTACATTGCACACTTGAGTGTCCTCTGTTTTCTGCTGTGCACACTGCAAATGCATTGGGACATCCTGGGTGGTCTGAAATGGTCAGTACTGTTACACCACTTTGGAGTGTTGTTATGTCTGCTAAGGCAGGTATGGTCCCCACCCCTAGTAGAACTTTAGGACAAAAAGGAGACTCTTAGTCCTTATTGAAGGAAAAATAAAAATGAGCCCATCTACCTAAATTTAACTTCTCAATAAAAAGTTTTTTTAAAGTGAAGGAAAGAAGGTACAAATAAGGAGAAAAGAAAAACAAAAAATGAGAATACAGATCTGAGCAGCCTATGCAGAGTTTGCACCATTGTTTGCTTGTTTCCCTGTAAACTACCCCCTCAATAAAATAATATCCAAAATAAATGACTTTTTTGGGAAGTTGCTTATTAGTTAACTTGAATTATTAGTTTCTGGGCTTAAGAGGAGCAACCATTCCCTGTGGGCCAGGGGTTCCAGCCAGCTCTTGTCCCCTTTTTTTTCTTTATGTCCTGTCTGGTGCTGGAGGTTTGGTTGGCTTTGAGAGGCAATAGAGTATAATGGTGAAGAGCGTGGACTCTAGAGCCAACATGCTTGGATTCACTTTTCAGCTCCATGCTCACTAGCTACATGAGAATGAAACCAAATCACCTAACTTCTCTTAGTTTTTCATCTGTACCTTTTCATTTGTACACCTGCAATCATACCTACTTTTTTAGTCAAGCACATGAAGCCCTAAGAACACATCTGGTACCTTATTAATTCTCCTTCTCAGCAGATGGAACAGGAGAAGGCAGCACATCCAGGCCCCAGCCCGGGGCTGGCCCACATCTCCTGAGACACACTGACCCCCCTTCTCTCTCCCTTATTTGCAGGTGCAAGAAGTGGGGGGTCCCCATTGAGAAAATTTACAACAAAACCCAGCGGGAGAAGTTTGCCTGGGCCATCGACATGGCTGACGAGGACTACGAGTTCTAGCCGGTCTTGAGGGGCAAGAGTTCTGTGAAAAGGAACAGTGTGGTTTGGGAAAGATGGATAAACTGTGAGCCTCGCTTGCCCTCACACCCGAGGGAAAGAGGCAGCAAGTCTTAACTAACATCTTTGAGAAAAGATATTATAAGGGAGAGCTGAGCCAGTTGTCCTATGGACAACTTATTTAAAAATATTTCAGATATCAAAATTCTAGCTGTATGATTTGTTTTGAATTTTGTTTTTATTTTCAAGGGGTCAAGTGGATGGAATTTGTCAGAGTTCTGCCAGGCAAATTCACTGTTTCACTGAAACATTTGGATTCTCTTAGCTACTGTATACGAAGTCCGATTATATTGGTGCGTTTTTACAGTTAGGGTTTTGCAATAACTTCTATATTTTAATAGAAATGAATTCCTAAACTCCCCTCTCCATTTCAGGAATTTAAAATTAAGTAGAACAAAAACCCAACGCACCTGTTAGAGTTGTCACTATCTATTGTCATGGGAATCAATTTTCATTAAACTTGAAGCAGTCGTGACATCGGCAGTGTTTTGGTTCAGACACCTGTTCACAGAAAAGCATGATGGGAAAATATTTCCTGACTTGAGTGTTCCTTTTTAAATGTGAATTTTTATTTCTTTTTAATTATTTTAAAATATTTAAACCTTTTTCTTGATCTTAAAGATCGTGTAGATTGGGGCTGGGGAGGGATGAGGGGTGAGCGAGTCTAAGGATAATAAATAATCAGTGACTGAAACCATTTTCCCATCATCCTTTGTTCTGAGCATTCTCTATGCCCTTTCAGATACCCATCTTTTTCATTTAAAACCCCAGTCTTTCACTTGAAAGATATTATTGTATAAAAGTTCCACAGGTAAAAAATTTAGAGGAAAATGCGTATTTGGTCAAAAAAAAAAAGGAAAAATAATCAAGATTTTAGGGCTTTTATTTTTTCTTTTGTAATTGTGTAAAAAATGGAAAAAAAACACATAAAAAGCAGAATTTTAATGTGAAGACTTTTTTTTGCTATAATCATTAGTTTTAGAGGCATTGTTAGTTTAGCGTGTGTGCAGAGTCCATTTCCCACATCTTTCCTCAAGTATCTTCTATTTTTATCATGAATTCCCTTTTAATCAACTGTAGGTTATTTAAAATAAATTCCTACAACTTAACGGAAACTTGGTGTCTGCCTCTGTGTTAGCCCAGGGCCCCGGGCCAGAGTAGGGCTCCAGGGCTGGGCCTTGGTGTGGGATGTGGTCTACCTGCTCCCGGCTGCAAGGGTACCTCCCTCCCTAGGAGCTGGGGCTGCATCTGTCTTGCCACCGTGGGTGTGGGCTGAAGGGGGGGAGCCAAAGTCCACATCCTTAGAAGAAGGCAGGCCCAGGAAGTGAGGGCGGGTACGGAAAAGCTAGAACAGGTGTGGTGCAAGAACTATATTTGGAGCCTAGGGTGGATGTATTGAGCAAAGTGGGACAAGTGTATTCGGGAAGCAGACTGTAGAACGCTTCTGTGTGTGCTGCTGAGAAGCAGCAAGGAGCCTCTTTGGGCCTACTTACATGGCTAAGGTACCATCAGGATGCCAGGAACTATGGATACTAAGCCAGTTAAAACACTGAATCCCAGAAGCTCTCTCCAGACAGATAGAGATCCTGCTGACTGAGAGAGGGAGCGGTCTGGAACCGCTTCTCAGTGCTCTAGTACCCGAGTCAGTCAGGATCCCTACAAAAATTGTTCCTCCTTTCATCCTAGGTTATAGCTAAGTCTGCAATGAAGTTGAAAGGTTAAGTCTCCTGGTCAAAAGAAGCAGGAGACAGGAAGGCCAGAGTGGTCAGAACCGGTCATTTAGCTAGCCCTAAGTCCTCTAGCCTGCCAGCCTTGGGTGTTTTCTGGGAGGACAGCCATCTCCCTGAGGGTCAACTGCAGAGAATCCTGAAGGGTCCTTGGCTGCCTTTATTTCATCAGCCAGTGAGGGAGGCAGCATTCACCCCAGGGAATAAAGGAAGGTACGGAGCCACTATTGCTTTGGAGCAAGAGACCAAAGCCAAGTATTTTGAGTTCAGTGGTTCTGAGGAAGCTATACCACAGAATGTAAGGAATAGCAAAGAGAGGCTTGTCCATGAGCCCTGTTGATGCCCTTGAGCAGGACCTGTCCCAACCAGGGGACAGCCTTGGGTCACCACTGGAAACAGGACAGGAGGCCCTGCAGGCACATTTTACTGGTGAGCACAAACCTGTGCCTGCCTCTCCTGGCAAGGACCATTCTTCTGAGGGCAGGTGCAGAGCAATGATGCTGGTCAAGAACGGCTGTGAGGACACCCTGGGTGTTCGCAGCAGGCCTGGGAGAGCAAGCCAGAGAAGGGGAGACGCTGACCCGACGACCCCTGCAACAAGGGAAGAGGCTAGGTAGAGGTGAGGCCCAGGCATGCAGGGCCTCAAAGGACGCTTGAGCGTGAAGCCAGGAGGACCGCCCCACCCCCACCCCCTGCATTTCCTAGGCATCTGGCGAGCAGGTTCTCTCCTCCCACTTCCAGCCTCTAGGTCGGAGTGCAGGCTCTGCCCCACCCTCTCCTGTCCGGCCCTTCCCTGATGCTGGGATCCAGCTGTGGGCAGAGGGAGGCCGCTTCCATGTGCCACCCCAGCCAGCAAGCTGGTGCTGGCTTGGCCCCTTCCTCCCTCACCACCACCCCCACATCCTGTCAGCAGGTCCTGTCTGTTCTCCCTGTCAAGTCTACCTCAGGCCTCCGCCACTTTTTTTTTCTTTTTTAAAAAGAAACCACAGCTCCCAGCCCTTTTCAGCCACCACCCCCTCCCTCCCTCTCTTTCACAAACAAGCACCTGGAATGAGTCACCTCTACCACCCAGTCACTCCCCCACCCCCTGCATCTACCTTCTGCCCCATCTTGCTTCCAGTACCCCCTTCCACTCTGACCAGTCACCCAGGAATGAATGACCAAACCACTAACCAGGCTCTGCTGCTTCTGCATCTCAAACTCGCTGTGGTGTCAGACACTTTTCAGACATCACTAGTGATACTTTACGTGTCAAAATCCACCCATTTCCAGTGTACGGTGACTTCTAGTAACTACTGAGTGGTACAGCCATCAGCGTACGTCAGTTTTAGAACTCGTCCCCTTGGTAAGACCCCTCATGCCAGGGACAGCTCACCCCATTCCTACCTCCAGCCTCCACGAATAGGTCTGTCTGTCCTGGACATCTCACATAAGTAGCATTATTCCCTTAAGGCACTCCTGTGGCTTCCACAGTGCCCCCCCTCCTGCTTTCATCCCGTCGTCTCAGGCTGTGGCTTCTGTTACCTCCTCTGGGTTCTCTTCTCAGCCTCGCTGATTTTCATTCATGCTTGAACGTGATGAGCCCCACATCTCTGCCTCCAGCCTAGACCCCTCTCCTGAGATCCAGACATACACTGCCAACTACACCTTGGCAGGGATGTCCAGGGGCTCTAGAACCGTGTTCGGGACCTACCACGACCAGCCCACTGGGCTTGGTTTAGCATCTCAGGGAAAGGCACCACCATCCACTCTGTCTCCCAGCTGGAACCAAGGGCAGACATCATCCTTCACACCTTCTGGTATCACCTTCTAAATACCACATACATCGAATACAGGTATTTCCTCCTTAGAAAACTTAAGAAAAAAATTTTTTTTTCCTGAGGAAAGGAGCTTTACTTACATTTCAGTCTTTACAAAATCCCTCATATAATAGGTTGTTCTCTCAACTTGTTTTGAACCAAAAAGCACTTTTTGGAGAAAACACATTATCCTGAAATGACCCCAGTCAAACTAGTTTTGGATGATTGTTAGTAGTCCCCTGACAAAACCAGTAAACAAGGAAGCAAAGAAATTTACCACAGACTGGGCAATTATTTCTCACAATCCCAAGCACTGCATTTGAACAGGTTTCTTCAAGATCACTTTAAATAGCAATATGGTGTTGATTTTTTTCAGGTTTGAAAATGGCACTGCGGTTATGTATATATGTTTTTAAAGCGTCTTTTAGAAAAACACTGAAATATTTATAGATAACATTATAGAGCTAAGATTAGTGTCAAAATTATACGGAATGGGTTAGCGGGTCGAGTCTGACACAAAACAAGAGTGGCCAAGAGTTCATAATTAAACTGGCTGAGAGTCCATTTCACCATACTACCCTGTCTCCATTTATATATATTTAAAATTTCTGTAATACTTTTAAAGCAATACAGTCTAAGTGGGGATTATATCTATCATTGATACATATCTACAGAAGAAATTAAAAAGCTGTTTAATGTTATACAGAAACGTAATTATGCTTAGGTTAAAATTTCTAGTTGACAGCATCACATACTGATTCAAAAAGTATTTTCTCTGCAGCAACAGGGATGAATCTCAAAAACATTATACTTAACACAAACCCAAGGGTACACACTCTGTGATTCTACTTACATGAAATTTTAGACCAGGTAAAACTAACCTGTAGTGACAGAAAGTAGACTTCGTGGTTGCCCACTGGGGGCAGGGGAGATCAACTTTTTTCTTTTTCAGTATGGAATGCTTCATGAATTTGCATGTCATCCTTGTGTGGGGGCCATGCTAATCTTTGTATTGCTCCAACTTTACTGTATGTGTTGCTGAGTTGAGCAGGAAATGGCCTCTTAAAGGGCACCCAGAACACTGGGGTGTTGGAAATGTCCTGTGTCTTAACTGGGTGGGGTTACACATTTGCCAAAGCTTTCCAAACTTTACACTTAAAATGGGTGCACTTTCTGTAGAGTATTCCTCAATAAAGTTTTTAACGGCGAATTCCCTGGTGATCCAGTGGGCCACGACTACTTGAGCCCACGTGCCCTGGAGTCTGTGCTCTGCAACAAGAGAAGCTACTGAAATGAGAAGCTCTCGCACTGCAACTCGAGTGTAGCTCCGTACACCGCCAAGTAGAGAAAGCCCGCAGGCAGAAATGAAGACCCGGTGTAGCCCTATTAACTAACTTTAAAAAAGTTTGAACATCATTATTGAAAAGGCCAGTGCGGGAAAAAAAATCAGTACTCATAAATTAATATATCGTTTTAAAGAACGTGTGACTTTAAATGTGTAAAATATGTAACTAAATGAACTGCTATCTGTGGACATCTGAATCATGTATCCCTTTAAATATTTATGCTGTCATGAGAGGCCCGCATACCACAACAAAGAGTAGCCCCCACTCTCCTCAACAAGAGAAAGCCTGATGCAGCAAAGAAGACCCAGTGCAACTAAAAACAATAAATAAACATAATTTTCAGTTTTCTGCTACAGTTGCAAAAATGGCCACAAAACACGTGTGGTGACCTTATTTTGAAAACAAGTGATTGACAGTCTTGTATCTGGAGCAGAATACCTCTCACTTGACTGTGCCCACAGCCACCAGCGGGTCTAACAAGGTCAGCTGTCCCTCCCCGGTGCTTCAGGGGCCCTTATCATACTGAAATGTCTTCTGCTGACAAACGTCTATTGGCATTTCTCTCTCCCCTCCTGGAGTGGGAACTCGGTCTGATTCCTTCTGCTGTCTCACTGCTACAGGGGTGGCATCGGGAATGTGTGCTGGAAGAAGGGCAGAAAAGGTGGAAAAATAGCGGGTCCAACCTGGCCAGGGCCACAGTAGCTAGCTAGGGCCCCCTTCTCTGCCTGCAGAGAGGCAATTACAGTGTCCCTAGAGTCCAGCTCTCCTGCCTCGACATCTGAGTCCTGCAAGAGGGGCCATCAGCAGAGGGGAAGCAGGGTCTGCAGGGAGCGCAGAGTCCTGGCCTGGTTTCCCTTCGAGCAACAGAAAATATGAGGCTCTTGAGGGGCTGAGAGTATATCGTGGGTGTGCAGGAGGGTGAGACCTAAAAAGTGTGAGGCCTGGTGACCAAGGTGGAGCCATGGATGGATACTGGGGACCAAAGCTTAACAGCCAAGATGACAGGTTGAGGGATGGAGTTCAAGGTGCACCAAGGTGAGTACTGACTAAGCACCAGGTGACTAAGCACCAGGTGCAGGCCTAGGTGCAGGCTGACTGACTCAAACCCATGAGAAGGGCTGGTCAGCCACCTAACCTAAGATACTACTAAGTAAGAATTAAAGAAAAGCTTAAAGAAGAGGAATAAAGTTTCATATGTGGATTAAATTAGACGCTGCAAGTATATAAATCTGCCTGCCTTCAGCTGTGGGAGGAGCTGCGCTTTACTTTTATACCTTCTATAGTCACTCAGGGTCATTACAGGGAAGAATGAAAACGGGGTGGAGATTTGCTGTTAATCTGCAGAGAACATTCTCTACTATTTCAATCAAGTAAGTGTCCCCTTGAGCAACTGCCCTTATCATTTAACCCCAGGAAAATCTTTCTTCCCCAAGGAATCAGTTATCACAATACGAAGTTTCTGCTTTGGATACCAGGAAGCTCAATTTGATTTTCAATCACCACAGCTGTGCTAACCTATATTCACTGAATTACATTCTTCCTTCAGATAATAGCATATCCCATTTTTACGGTACCATATTTTTGAAAAATGAGTACATCAAGGCTGTATACTGTCACCCTGCCTATTTAACTTATATGCAGAGTACATCATGAGAAACGCTGGGCTGGAAGAAGCACAAGCTGGAATCAAGATTGCTGGGAGAAATATCCATAACCTCAGATATGCAGATGACACCACCCTAATGGCAGAAAGTGAAGAGGAACTAAAAAGCCTCTTGATGAAAGTGAAAGAGGAGAGTGAAAAAGTTGCCTTAAAGTTCAACATTCAGAAAATGAAGATCATGGCATCTGGTCCCCTCACTTCATAGGGAATAGATGGGGAAACAGTGGAAAGAGTGTCAGACTTTATTTTTTGGGTTCCAAACTCACTGCAGATGATGACTGCAGTGATTTAAAAGACGCTTAGTCCTTGGAAGGAAAGTTATGACCAACCTAGATAGCATATTCAAAAGCAGAGACATTACTTTGCCAATAAAGGTTCGTCTACTCAAGGCTATGGTTTTCCCAGTGGTCATGTATGGATGTGAGAGTTGGATTGTGAAGAAGGCTGAGTGCCGAAGAATTGATGCTTTTGAACTGTGGTGTTGGAGAAGACTCTTGAGAGTCCCTTGGACTGCAAGAAGATCCAACCAGTCCATTCTGAAGATCAGCCCTGGGATTTCTTTGGAAGGAATGATGCTAAAGGTGAAACTCCAGTACTTTGGCCACCTCATGCGAAGAGCTGACTCATTGGAAAAGACTCTGATGCTGGGAGGGATTGGGGGCAGGAGGAGAAGGGGACGACCAAGGATGAGACGGCTAGATGGCGTCACCGACTCGATGGACATGAGTTTGAGTGAACTCCAGGAGTTGGTGATGGACAGGGAGGCCTGGCGGGCGTGCTGTGATTCATGCGGTCGCAAAGAGTCGGACACAACTGAGTGACTGAACTGAACTGAACTGAGGAAATGCTTGGAGTACTTAAGACTGAGAAAGACATCTGTGGCAGGCACAGGGATGTGCCACTCAGATTCCCCTTTGGGGAACGCTTGTTGCTAGGAGATCATCAGCCCCCTAAGACCACCGTGGTTGCAGACATCTGAGGCTGTGCTCGGCCCAGGACAGGCCACATTCAGTGGCTAGTGGAGGGACTGCAACAAAGCTCCCTGGGGGCAGGCTGAGGCTGCCACCAGACGGGCATCACAGCTCAGCTTCTCCCACTGCCCCCTCGCGTTTCCTTCCCTCCCTTCCCCAGTGCAGATCCCAAGGACATGTCCTGAAAAAACACCCTGCACACTAACCTCCATCACAGAGGCTTCCCAAAGAACCCAACCTGGAACAAGATGTAACCAAACAACTAAAAATAGAAAACACATCAGGTATGGGTACTACAGAAGGGGTAAGAAAATAGTGAAATGTTCATACCCAGGTGGAAGGCAACGTCATGTGGACTCTGGATGGGCCTGAATCCCATCTCTGCTGCCTCTTAGCTTAATCTCTCTGGGCCTCAGTTTTTCCTTCTGTAAAGTACAGATAACAGAGTACTTATCTCAGACTTCCCTGGTGGTCTAGTGGTTAAGAACCCGCCTGCCAATGCAGGGAACGCAGTTTCTGTTCCTGGTCCCAGAAGATTCCACATGCCACGGGGCAACTAGGCCCGTGAGCTGCACCTACTGAGTGTAAGTACTAGAGCCCCATGCAGGACAATGAGAGAAGCCAGCGCGATGAGAAGTCCGTGCACCGCAGCCAGAAAGTAGCCCCTGCTCTCCACAGGTCAAGTTCACATGCAACAATGAAGACCCAGCCTGGCAATAAATAAATTGTTTAAAAAAAAAAAAAAGGTACGTATCTCAGGGCTGTCATGAAAAGTAAATGAGTCACCAGGGGTAAAGCAGTTCTGTGGGATTTACTGTATGTCAAGTGATGCTCTAAGTGTTTGGTAAGTAAACACCCGTGGGGTCAGGCTCCCAGAGCCAGAGGGGCAGGCGGGCTGGGACTCCACCTCCCCCCGACTTCAGGCACAGGTACTGGTGTCGCCGGAGCATGCTGAAGCATGAGTGTTGACAGAAATAGGCTCGAGTGAGGCGAGCCTGGCTGATGTCATGGGCGTGTGCCTGGTGTGGGTGCTGGGCTGCGCCTCCCGGCCAGCGCAGCTGCAGGCGCTGCCAGTAACACCCACGTCCCCATATATATATGCCGAGCTGGGGGAAGCCCATACCGGTCACACCCTCAGCTCGCCCTGCTTTTCCTGAGTCTCCTTGGGTGGAGGCAGGCACCTGAGGCCTGGGATGCAGGTTCAGAAAGTCCCAGGAGGAAATGGGGCCCTGTTTCCTGACTGAGGGCCTGACAGCAGGCTGAAAACATGAGCTCCTGTTGGCAGGAATTGCTGGAGCCCCTGGAGGCCCGGCCCTAGAGGCAAAAGCAGAAGCCAGGAAGCCTGGGCTACATGTCGGGAAGCTCTCAGAAACTGGAGATTTCTAAAACACATCACGCCCACCGAGCTGTGAGGGCTACAGCACTTAGGAGGCCTCCTGGGCAAATGGATAAGATCAGATGAGCAAGGAGGGGCCCAGCCAGCCCCTCACATGTCTTTCTGGCCTCACCAACCTCGCCCCCCACTCCACTTCCCCTCTCTGTGCTCCCTCTTAGTAAATTCTAGCCTTCTTTCCATTCCTAAACTTAAGTGCTCCCTCTTAGTAAATTCTAGCTTTCTTTCCATTCCTAAATTTAACTAAGCTCTTTCTGGCCTCAGGGCCTTTGTATATGCTGTTAACCTTGTCTAGAAAGGACTTTCCTCCAACCCACCCCTAATAATACAGCCAGCCATCTCCTCACATCCTTCCAGCCACTGCTGAGTCCCACAGAGGTCTTCCTTGTCTACTAGATCTGAAGCAGGTCTTCCTAATGTTTTAGCTCATAGCCCTCTGTTTTTTCCATCCATCACAATTGTCCCTACACAACAGAGTGCTTACCTGTCTTAAATCTGTGAATTCCTGGGGCCCCAGTGCTGAGTTTCTCTTGTTCTCCCGATTCATGGCACTGACACAGCATAGGGAAACTCAAGGCTGCAGACAGGGACAAGCACCAGCAAGCCCCAGCCACACACTATGAGCACTCAAGTTCTGCACTCACGCTTCCTGTGCCTAGGGCCAGCCATGCCAAGGGCCTCCCCTCACCCTCGCTGAGTAGCCAGCTGTCCACCGGCACCTACTGAAGCCACAGACTGGGGTTCAAATCCTCATGGTTAATTATGTGGCCTTAGGGCAAGCTGCAGAACTTCTCTGAATCTGTTTCTCATCAGTAAACTGGGAACAATAATCCCTGATTAGAGTAATTATAAGGATCAGGTGTGACCACATGTTGCAAGCCTTGTAATGCTGGGCTGGGCACTGGGTCAACTTTCCTTCCCTCCCTCCTACTTTGAAGGTCTGTCACTAGGTGGCAGTCCATCTCAGCCACTCCACCTCCCCTTGCGTGACCACAGCCAACTAGCACAAACGGCTGCCTCAACTCAGGCTGCATTCTCAGGTCCTTGGGGGCTGCACTTGAGGGGATCAACACACATACACACGCTACCACTACAGCAAGACAAGTCAAAGGCAGTCGCCAGACATTAGTCATCACCCAGCTGGGTGGCCTGCCTGAGCACATACTCATATACGTACTCACACAGTACTGGATGCCTGGATCTTTCTTTCCCTAATTTTGTTTTTTCTTTATCATTTTTTTGAGGTCACAAAGAATTGGTATACAACTTAGTGATTAAACAACAACAGCAAGTGGCAATGGGATCTTAGTTCCCCAAACTAGGGATCAAATCTGTGTCTCCTGCATTGGAAGCATGGCGTCTTAACCACGGAAGTCACTTAACCAGGGAAGTCCTTGGATCTTTCTCTAGCATCAGCTGGGTGTCCTGCTGGGCCTCTTACCTGTAAAATGCAGTACGCTGTCCTGCTTTGTCTGGCTCAACATACGTCAGACAGGCTCTACTGTGACTGAAGCTGTCTTTAGTTTGGGCGGTGTTCTGTGACAGGGTAATTAAGACTGCCCGGGGTGCGTCTAGGGAGCGGCTGTAGCAACACAAAGAGTACAGATTAATCGAATAACCACCAAAAGAACTTGTGCCTGGAGAATGGAATGAAAGGGAGGTGGTAAGAGATGAAGTGGGATAGTAAGGGGCCAGACCATGCCGGACCTGCTGGGCCAGGTAGGGGATTTTGTGTGCCATGGGAAGTTCTGGATGATTTGAGCCTGGAGGTAGGAAGTCAGGATTTAATTTCATTTTGAAGACTAGAGCTTCCCTAGTGGCCCAGTGGCTAAGACTGCACTCCCAACACAGGGGGCCTGGGTTTGATCCTCGGTTAGGGAACTAGATCCCACAGCCCCCAACTAAAAGATCCTGCATGCTGCAACTAGGACCCGGTACAGCCAATTTTAAAAAACAAACTAGAGCGTAGGGAATACACGCAGGCGAAACCAAGGAGGGTAAATAGTCTGGACGAGAGAAGACGGGCCTTGAGGTTGTGGGCAGAGCAGAGACATGGGAAGGCAGAGGGAACGGGACTTGATGGAGTGCTGTGGGGTTGAGGGAGAGAGAGGAACCAAGGCTGTCTCCAACGGTTTTAGCCCGAGCACCTTACCAGAGGCATGTTCTGAGAAACTGAAGACCATGGGAGAAACAACTTGAAGAGAGATGTGAGATGTCTGCGCTACGTGGGGTCGTGGCACAGGTAACGGGATGCAGGGAGACCGCCGCCGCCGCCGCCGCCGGTGTAAGGCGGCCCGGCCTGGCCTGGTTCCCTCAGCCGGGCAGCCCTCCCAGGTACCGGGTTTGACCGGCAAGTCCCGGGAAGCGCCCCGGGCCTGCACTTCTTTTCCCGGTAGCCGCGCGGGAGTCGCCCCGCTAGCGGGCTTCGGAAGGAGCCGCCGCGGCCGGGCCTGTGAGGGACGGTGGGCTGAGCAGCCGCCTGTGCGCGCGCGACAGACGGCCGGGACGGCGCGAGGCTGCCGCGCGTGACGGGACCGGCCGTGGAAGTCGGGCTGTGTCCGGGGCGGCGCGAAGAGGCTTCGCGGGGCCGTGAGCTCAGCTGGCGGACCGCGGGCGGCGCGCGCGCGCGCGTGTCTCGACGCGGGGCCTGCCCGGGGGTCTCGGGGCGCAGGCGCGGCGGGCGGGGGTCCTCCCCACGGGCGTGCGGGCGCCTTTGTTCCCGGCGCGCGGGCCGGGGCGGGGTCTGCAGGGCCGCTCCGCCCCCGCTCAGGCCCCGCCCCGTCTCCGCCCGCAGGAGCCGCCGCCGCCGGGGTCCGCTCGCCTGCCGCCTGCGCCGCCGCCGCCGCCGCCGCCGCCAGCTCGCTCCCGCCGGGCCTGCACCGCCGCCGCCGCCGCCGCCGTCCCCAGCACCCGAGCCATGGCGGGCGCCGCGTCCCCCTGCGCCAACGGCTGCGGGCCCGGCGCGCCCTCGGACGCCGAGGTGGTGCACCTCTGCCGCAGCCTCGAGGTGGGCACCGTCATGACTTTGTTCTACTCCAAGAAGTCGCAGCGGCCCGAGCGGAAGACCTTCCAGGTCAAGCTGGAGACGCGGCAGATCACGTGGAGCCGAGGCGCCGACAAGATCGAGGGGGCCAGTAAGTGCGCTCCCCGCCCGCTGCACACCCCCGGCTCCCCGGGCCTGCTGCGCGGGCGCGCGCGCTCGGGCGGCGGGGGTCTGCGCCCCGGCTCGCGCGCGCCCGGGGGCCGCCGCTGGAGAGACGCGGGCAAACTTTCGGGCCCCGCCCCCGCCTCGGCCAGGGTGGTCACCGGGGGCGGGGGGCATCCGGGTCCTCAGTCACCTGACAGGACACCCCCTCCCCCAGCAAAGGGGGGAGTGTTCCAGGCGCTTTGCCCAGAGGCCTAAAATCCTAGCTTGGAGACCAGCGGGGCCGGCGTCGGGTCCCCCCACACTCCGGGAGCGGTGTCGGCCAAGGCAGTGTCCTCTCCCCAGCAGCCGCGGAACCAGAGGCCAGACTAGATGCACCGTTTTTCCGAAAAGAGCAATCTGGTGCACCTCTGGGCCTCACGGCCGGGCTCCTACTCACAAAGGAACCTTTAGGTTCCCCAAGTAGAACTTAGGCAGATGTTGGCGTTGGGCTGGTTTTGGAGCGGATCCGGGCCTACTCATCTCTCTCTTGGGGCCAGGGAGGAAGGTGGTCTTGTTTGGTTTGGAAAAGCCCGAGAGGAGGCAGTGGATGTTTTTCCCGCCGCTTCTTTTGTCCTGAAGCTGAATTTTGGAGGTCTGTGTGCGTGGGCAGACTCCCAAAGCCAGGGCAGGGAAAGAGGCCAGGCTTCCCCTTGTCCTTTGGAAGCACATTCTCCAGAGCTTGGCCCCAGAAAGCCCAGCCTCGCTGCTTCGTGTCAGGTACTCTTCAAGAGGACGCAGCCAAATTGGGGTCCAGCCCTTTGTGTCCTGCGTCCTGTGGCTGGAGGGAGCCAGGAGCGGCTACTATTTCCTGCCTCTTTGCTGTCCCAGACCTGACCTTGGCTGCTTCTGCGAAAGAGAGTGTTGGGGGATTTTGAAAAACCCCAGATCCTTCAGAGAGTTATTCCACTGAGTGTGTGCCTGTGCTGTGGCCGGATGGGCCCTCCAGCTCTGCCCTCCATTCTCCGGCCTCCAAGTGTGAGATGATGTGTCTGCAACCCCAGGCTGTGGGTTGCTTCCTGCAAGAACCCCCTCTATCCCCCCCCCACCCCGAAACTGGAGTTAGAGTCAGGTTCAGAATTAGGACTATGTAGAGGAAGAGGGTTCAGGAAGTGACAGCCCCCAAGAGAACGTCTTCCAGACCTTGGGTATGGCGTACCTGCGTGTAGATGACTGAGAAGACGGGGAGGAAGGAAAGTCTTGTGGTGAGACAGCCATCCTCAGCCACACACTCCAGATCTCACACAGCTGCTGAACTTCCACACGACAGCCACCTTCCTCCGTGACCCCTCCTCAGGCCCTGGCAGCCTGCAGGAGAAAATGTTAGATGATTCGAGAGGCTGGATTCCAGAGTGGAGGAAGGACAGATCCTGCAGAGGACTAGAGGGACATCACCCCAGCCTCAAACTCCAGGCATGGCCCTGCCATGTGTCTGTGGATTCCCAGGGCTCTCCTGAATTGGTAGCAGCTGGCTGAGTTTCCCAGGTAGACTTCTCCTGGCTGAGAGGCTGCGTTTCACACCATGCACGGGACCAGCAGGCAGTTGAAGTGCAGCCCAGCAGTTGAAGGCAAGGTTGGGTCTGAAGGCTGTGTGTTTTAGTTGTGTATCGTCCCCAGCCAGATACTTCTCTGAGCCTTAGTGTCACCATCTGTGCAGTGGGAGTAATAATATCTCCACCAAATGGGGTTATTCTAGGGAGATAAAGGAGAGGATTAATGTAAAACAATATACGTGGGCTTCAAATCTAACCTTGCCTTCAACTGCTGTGCTGCTGGATACGTTCTAAATGTTTAATAAATGTAAGCTGTTACTCATGACAATGGCAAAAGACTGTGACTGTGACTCTTAGACTAGGACTGTATGGCTGCACAAAAGGGAGCAGGAAGGGAGGAGCACAGGGACCCCGCTCACATTTCACTGAGATCCCTCCCCGGAAAAGGGAGGAAATGGCTTTGTTTTGCCCCGACCCAACTACTAGTCACCCCCGTACCACGTAGAGCAGGGTATGGAGTTGTCTTGAGGAGACTTGCACATCTGTCTCCTGGGTGGGTGACTCTCTTGTTTGTAAGCTGGGCCCTGTACAGAAGGAAGGGGTGTGGAGAGGCAAGGGGCTAGTCCACCAAGGTCTCAGGTCTTAGGGGCTGGAGGCAGGAATGCCAAGTACCTGATAACCGCAGGCCCTTCAGGTGGGTCCGTCAGAGGGGTGCAAATTCAGTGACAGCTGGGATTTGAGAGGCCTGCCTGGAGCCTGGGCAGAGGAGGTAGAAGGGGCCCTGGCCCGTTGATAAATTGGAGCCTGGGATTGAAGGAGTCTGGGTGAGAAGCCTGGTGGACACTGGTGTGCAGTTCAGGCCTTGCTGACGGAGCCTTCCACTGAAGCTGCCCCAGAACCGCCTGTTTGTGGGTGCACCTCATTGCCGGGCTCTGATCCCTGCAGCTGCCTCTGTAGGTTCTGAGGAAGTTTGGAGTGCCAGCAGGGCCCCTTGCCACCTGGCCTCTTGCCCAGGTGCCTCAGATGCCTGGCCTTTTCCTGCTGACCCTGCCAGGGTACCACACAGAGTCTGTAACCTGGCCAAAGAGAGAGACACTTGTGGGACTCTCACGGCATCCGTGGCCCTGCAACGAGATGGGGTTCAGTGAACATGCACGGTGCTCACGGCGAGGACCTCATTCTGGCCTGACCCTGCACCCTGTCTCTTTATCCTCCTCTTGTGAAATGCGGCCGGCAGGTGCTCACGTCGCGGGTGGGAGTTTGGTTTAAAAGGGGTGGGGTTGGTACTGGTTGTCACGGTGGTGTGACAGGAACCAGGTCAGTGTTTGGCTTTTTGTGTTACAGATACTGACATAAACGAGTACAAAGCAATTACAGACTTCCTGCTGAGTGCTACAGAGACTTGTCATCATGTTTTCTTGGCAGATCCGCTAAAGGGCCCCAGGGGGTGGTCTGGAGTGCCACCCCACTTCACAGACAAGGAAATGGAAACGCAGGGAGCGCACTGTGCTGCCACGTGACGGCCTCAGTGGGACCCAGCCTCCCGGCAGGTGCTGGCTGGCCAATCCCAAGGGCGCTCTGTGCCCTGGGGTTGTGCTCTGAGTGGCCTCAGGCCCCAGTCCTGGGGTCTGCGTCGCTCCTCTAAAGAGAAGCCTTCCTGTTGAGACTGTACCTGATGGACAGCCCCGGCCTTCTTTGGCTGTGGCTCCACGCTGCTGGTGCCTCTGGGTCGACATGTTCAGTCAGGGGTTGCCGCGGGCACAGTGGCTCGCGTGGTGAATCCACGGGGGGGCCAGCATGTCAGGAATTGCAGCCCCAGGTTTTCGTCTTTGTTTCTGCAATCGATACCCTTTTAGACACCAGGCCTCTTTAGGTGCTGAATCAGAATAGGCCCTTGCCTTCAGGGAAGCTGAAGTGTACAATGGTGGCGACAGTTCCTGCCCCCTTGATGCCGGGG
The DNA here is from genome assembly GCA_006408675.1 of Madoqua kirkii. Lineage (NCBI taxonomy): Eukaryota > Metazoa > Chordata > Mammalia > Artiodactyla > Bovidae > Madoqua > Madoqua kirkii. The sequence continues at coordinate 43,203 of SJYC01105154.1, forward strand.
GTGGCAGGGTGGCAGAAGAAAGCAAATTCCCCGGACAAAGCAGGCAGGCTCGTGGGGGAGGCGACATAGGGCCCCACAGTCTGAGACCTGACCCCTGTGGCTGTCAGACCGTGCAGGAGACAGCCCTCAGGGTCAGCTCTGAAGGCTGAGCCCAGGAAGGGCGGGCCTGTGTCGTTGGGGATTTTCCTTGCTACCGGGTTGGTCCCCGTGGGAGAGGGGTAAGAGCACGTGTCCGGATCTCCACAGCTCACCATCCTCGCCTGTGTGTTTCCTGTCTGACTATAGTTTTTCCAGGGGAAGTCAGAGCTCTCAGTGTTTCCTCAGCCCCCCAGGCTTGCCCTGATGTGTGGGTTTCCAGGCCAGCCTGGCCAGGCCCCCTGTGCAGCTGGGGCTTTGTCTTCCCTGTGAACTTAGGGATGGGGTCTGCTGTGCCTGGGAGAGCTGAGCACACCACACTGGGGGCCCCAGCACCTCCAGCTTCTCCCCTGTGTGTGCCCCGGGGCCCGCACATACGTACACAAACGCACAGGCTGGAGTCATCAGTTAGACAGCTTGGCCACTGGCCTGTTTTGGGTCGCCCCTTGGAATGAGGGGCATTTGCTTGCTCAATAGATGTTGTGTGAACACCTCCTGTTCGCCCAGTACTAGGCACTGAGAGTTCAAAAGATGAACAAGACCTGGACTGGGCTCTTGAGGAACAACGCTTGGAAGAGGCAGGTGTGGGGACGTGTAATTATAACCCCACGTGTTCCGTACCATAATAAAGGTCCGTGCCCAGAGCTTCCTGTGTGCAGAGGAATGAGCTCTGCCCAGCAAGCAGGGGGTCTAGAGGAGAGAACCAGGAGGGCTTCGCAGGGGAGGTGGCTGGTGAATGGGCTTGAGCGGTTGAGGACCTTGCCTGTGCCCTGGGTGAAGCCCTGAGGACCTCTGCACAGGGTGGGTTCGGGGGCAGCATCAGGAGGGCCGTGGCGTGCCGAGCCTCGTGGGTCGTGCTCTGTCCTGTAGCAGAGCGGTCACCAGAGGCTGAAGTGGGATGTTGAGGTTGAGAGGTTGAGGAGGGGGAGCCGGGAGTCGCTGCGGGAGAGAGCCGATGAGCACGGCACGCCTTGTCTCCTAGCGGGCAGGCACTTGAGCAGTGATGGGGCCTCGGGGCGGTTTCTGGAGGCAGAGGAGCCGTAGTGGCTGAGCACCGGGGCTCTGAGCACTCACACGCCTGGGTTAAAATCCTGCTGTGCAGCTCACTTGGTCTGTGACCTTGGGCGTGTGACTTTCTCTCTCATCTCTAAAAGAGGGATAGTAACAAACACATTTTTCTCGTAAGGGTTTTGTGAGGATTTGGTGAGAATGTGAAAGGTGCTTGGCATCGAGTGTAGCGTGTAAGTGCTTCACACATGGGAACCCTGACGAGGACGAAGGTGAAGATTAAGTGGCCCAGAAGGACCCGTTAGTGGAAGGGAACAAATGTCCATGTGGTGTCGAGGGGGCTGGCTGCCACGTACTTTGATGTGGGGACCAGGAGGCCACTTAGCCCCTGTTTCTTGTCATCGGGGCTCTTTCCCGCCCCTGGCTTTTGCAGAGTGTCAGGGCAGCTGACTAGGAGCAGCTGCTTCAGTATCACACAAACACATCAGATTAGTCTGTGTCTAAGAACTTTGCCCTGATAAATGGTGTCAGAGTCCATTTTTGGGAGACCCCTGACTTCCAGGAAAGGCTTTAACGCCGGCACCTCCGCTCGGGCCTGTTTTTGCCTCTCCTGTCCTATCCGTGTTGGTCTCTATTAACTCATGGTGTCTCTTCCTACTCTGCCCTTTTCTCTGATGTGGCTTCAAAGAGGTCAGTGAGAGCTAGTGGTGGAGAGAAGAGACGAGGCCTGCTGTAGCACAGGCCTGATTCTGGAGGACAGGAGACTTCCTCCATTGCCGGTCCTGCTCTTAGAACTGCAGAAGTCAGTGGGGACTTTGAGGGGAGTCCCAGGAGAAGTGGGGCAGGGAGTGCTCGAGCGTCCCCAGGGGGAAATCTTTGAAAGCAGCCTGGTAACAGGCGAGACGACTCCAGGCCGAGCCCAGGGTGAGGAGTGGTCCCCAGCAGCTAGAATCAGTCAGATTTGGGTGAGAGTCTCAGCCCTTCTGTGCCTTTGGATACCAGGCACCTGAAACTGTTCTTCAGCTGTCAAAGTCATTTCCCCCTCCCAGAGCCGCCTGCCGACAGTGGTCAGGTGAGGTCCATCTAAGAGTGAGAGGTGGCACCTGCTGGTGCTCAGTGTAGCACAGGGCCCTCGTGGGTGCTTAACGGCTCTGGGTTTCCTTTGCCTTCATCGTAGCTAACCACAGACCTCCAGTTCTTCCCACCACCACGCTGGCCTCGAGGCCACTCCAACAGCCAGGGCCTGAAAGTCTGTTTCTTACTTCTTTGCTCCCTCCCTGAGTCTGTTCACAGAGGTCACGGACAGGAGAAAAATTGGGTATTGAATATTGCATTGGTTCATGGAGCATTTTCTCATCCATGGGGTGTTAGAACTCCACCACACCTCCCGCAGAGAGGCAGGGATGCCAGGCTCCCCCTTACAGAGGAGGAAACCGAGGCCCCAAGGCGAAGGTCACCCAGGAGTTCATGGTGATGCTGAGACCAGGGCTGGAATTCCCGATTCCCTTTGTAGTGTTCAGTTGATCCCTCCACTCTGGGGCAGGTGACAGGTGGGTGTTGTAGAAGAACAGGGTTTTTATTTACGGGGTCGGGGCCGTCTGATTTCTCCTCCGCCCCCTGGCCACATGCACCGTTTGGCCAGCGTGGGCTTCAGGCTGGACATGCTGGACTCAGTGGTTCCTTTGAGAGACTCAGGCTCCCTCTGCAGCACCCCCATTCGAGACACAGTCCCCTCTGCTGTGTCTGTGGGGGGTGGTAACCGGAGACTGAGACTTTCCCTGGGTTATGATGACAGCCACCCTGAGCCCCTGCCGGAGAAATGGGAGCCTGGGGCTTCACGCTCGAGACGCCCTGAGAAGGGCCTTTGTGGGACCCAACGACAAGCTGAAGCGTGTGCCCTCGTTCTCGGGTTCCTGTGTTCATCCCACATTGAGCGTGGTCTTCCTTCCCATGTTCGGAGCACACCGAGCCGGATGTGGTGACTCCCACCTCTGACCTGTTCACTGAGGCCGTATCTCCAGCGTTGTGTGCTTTCCATGTCACCATAGCTACCCTTTCCTTTAACAAAAGCCCAGAAACAGCTTTCTTGTGCCCCTGCGGCACACGAGCAGGTGAGACGCTGCTTTGTGCCCCCTGACCAGACGCTGGCGTTCACTGGTGTGCCAGGTGCCATGGAGGCTGACAGTAAACGTCGGGGATGAGGCTCTCACTGCCAGAAAGGGAAAATGACAAGGTCTGGGCGCTGAGAGGGACGCGAGCCAGGGCGGCTCCGTGGGTCTGCAGGGGCGGGTGTGCCGTGTCCATCCCCATGGCTGACAGCGGCTGTGGCCTGACTCTCCCTCGTATAGGTCATGTGCGCCCATGTTTGTGCAGAGGGTTCTCAGTGGCGCCAGTCGGCCCCCGGATGCAAAGCCGGAACACCCCGGGCACATGAGGCCCGAGGGCGTTTGGAAAAGGAGGCCGGGAGGAGTTAACTCTGACACATAGGCACAGGGTACAGGAAGAGTGGCCCCAAGGTTGTGGCAGGTAGATTGCAGCCCGTGGGGGTCAAGAGAAGGCCTGCGCTGGGGTCTCGGAAATAGGGAACTTGGTGTTCGGCTCCGAGACGTTGCAGCGGTGCCCTGGCCTGATTGTATCTCCTTCACCCCAACACACGTGCCCCTGCTTGCGCCGCCACAGCTTCCTGCCATCGGCCCAGAGTTTTAGGGCCGCCCTTCATGGCTGAGTATGCTGTGTCTCCAGAGGGAGTGGGCCCAAGGCCGCCTAGAGATGGTGCCCTTGGCCCCGGAGGGGAGGAAGGACGTGGGAGGGGACAAGGTTGTGTGGATGCTGCAGGTGGTCGCTTTAGGGGAGATCGAGGCCTCGGGGGTGCGGCTCAGAGTCCCCTTGTCTCCGCTGTAGATGGTCTCCCTCTCCTTGTGCAACCAGTGCCTTTTGAGGCAGTGCTTGGCTCGCCTTTGGGAGGCTGCAGTGGCTGAGTGCCCAGCACAAGCCCTAGCTCTCCCCGCCGCCCCTCATCACCCCCTGGAAGGGCCGTCCTGGGGGACGCAGGGAGGGCTCCTTTTTATAGCCTACATGTAGGCTTTGTATAGGCTCTGCGCTTCCTTCCGGGCCCTTCCTGGTGTTGGCCGGTGGCCCTGGCTTCAGCAAGACTCAGGATGCAGAGTGAATGTGGCAGAGCTCTCTCTTGCAGGACTGGCATCTCCCTTGCCGAGCCAGGCCTGGCACCGAGCAGCCTGGGGTTAGGAGGCACGGAGAGAAGGTGACCCATTCCTTGATGCTGGGAAGCTTGCAGTTTGGAGCGTGCGGAAAACCATGAGAGCCCTGGGCCAGCAGGAGACGGTTGCGCCGAGTGCTGTCGGCTGAGCCTGGGGCTCCAGACAGCGTCAGCCTGCCCTGTGGGTCGCTCCCCCTGCTGGCTGGCAGGCTGGCATTGACTGGAGGGTCAAGGCGTGGGCTCAGTGAGGAGCAGCGGTCTGACCAAAGCTCCAGGCCCTGGCAGACAACCGACCAGACTGGTGAGGGCTTGGGCCTGGGTGCGTTTGACCACTTGTTTGTGTGAGATCTAATTCTAACTCAGCAGGGGCGGGCCGTGCTGTGCGTGTTGGGGTTGGCTTCCTGTTTTCCTGGACACCTGGGGATATGGCTGAGCTGAAATGTCCTGAGGGAAGTGGTGCTTTAAGAGGTGCCCCCCCCCAGCCCCGTTCACAGTGTCCTTGGCGTGGCCTTGCCCGTGGGGGAGTAGGGCATTGACCATCCTGGGCCTCTGGCTGTGGGTGTGTCGTGGGTGAATTCTAACGCGATGGGATGAGTGACTTCAGCCTCAGGCCTGGAGAGTGTGGGCCCAGGTTCCTGAGTGACTAACCCTAGGAAGGAGGGGAGGGGCTGGGCACAGGTCCCAAAGGCTTCTTCCCCATCTACTCCAGGGCAGGAGGTCAGTTGGGAGGTTGGGGAAAGCAGCAGGGGCAGGGGCTGACGAGACCCTCTGTGGGGCTCTGCAGACCATGTGCCCCCATTTGTCATCCCGCTGTTAGATGGTAGCTCTCCTGTGCCAGCCCTATCACAGTAAGAGGGTAACACGCCAGGGTTCGCTCGTCAGCTCCCAGCTGCGACTGTGGCCCTTCTTGGGAGCTCTGAGCATGTCCATGATGGAGGTTAGAACAGGTTGCATAAGTCGCTCTCTCAGGAGTCACTTGGGCCTGTTGAGGCTAGCAGTGAAATAGAGGGTTCCCTCCAGTGGGAACCCCTGACACCAGGCTTGTCCCTGATGGGTGGGTCCCCGTCCTGAGGACTGGCCCCAGGCTGGAAGGGTGAGGCTCTACAGGCCAGGGCAGGAGGCTGGGAGGCAGCTGTCTGTGCTGAGGAGGTGAGGCGGGAGCTGTCTTAAGAGGGTGGAAGTAAGGAATTAAAACCAGGAAGGGGAGGTCCCAGGGTAGCCACCCCTCTCAGCAAGGGGGCTGATTTCGAAGAATCAAGAATCTAAGTGGGCCTTCCCAGGGAGACGGGGAGCGGGTGTTCCCTCTTACCTTGGAGGGGGCAGTGTCCTGTGTGGTGTGAACTTGCAGGGCCTCAGCTCCCCCAGGAGCAAAGGGACGACAGGCGAATGGCCAGGCCTGGGCTGCTGTGGCCCAGAGGGAGTGGCCTGATCCTGAGGCGAGGCCGGGCCAGCGGATCTGAACTGGGAGAGCGGGTCAGTGGGCAGAGAGTGTCGGAGTGAGCAGGCCTGTGACGTAATGACCCTTTCCATTGTTCAGAGTGTCTCCAACCAGGACATTCAAGGTTGACCTTGTTGGGATTTAAGGGCTGGCCCCACATCGCCCCCCTCCCCGCCCCGTGGAGAGAAGGGCCCGTGCTGGCAGTAATAGAGAAACCAGAGGGGCGGGGAAGCAGCGTGGGTCCGTGGGCTCCACAGGGGAAGGCCTCCTCCATTCCCTGCCCCCACCGTAGCCACTCTTCAGCCCCCAGCCAGAGGACCCTCTCACTTCCTTTTGGGGGTGGGGGGCAGGCCCCGGATTTTTTCTTTCTTCTCCTAAGGCAGTCCATTCCCTGCTGGGCACTGGGGCATTCGGTTCATGGCGTCAAGGACCTTATGCTCCAATGGAGAAGGTAGTCAGAGCCGTAAAATACACATGGTTCCCACTCATCTAGGTCCTTGGTAAACATGGTCATTAATATAAATAAAGCCAGTAGGGCTTGTTCAAGGATTAGATTGGAGAGTGGTGAGAGTGTACGGAGTCTAGTTTAGGCACCTCTTTGGAGGTGAAGCTGTTAACTGGAGAGGTGTGGCAGGAGGCCTGGTTTTGGTGAGGGGTTGACTTTGAGTATGTGCTTCCCAGGTGTTGCTAGTGGTAAAGAGTCCAGCTGCAATGCAGGAGACACGGGAGATGCGAGTTCGAGCGCTGGGTCAGGAAGATCTGGAGAAGGAAATGGCAGTCCATTCCAGTATTCTTGCCTGGAGAGTCCATGCACAGATAGCCCATGGGTCACAGAGTCGGACACGGCAGAGCGCCTGAACACACACACACATGTGACTTTGAGGTGAACAGGCAGAGAAGGCAAGGAGGCAGTTGGCTTGAAGCGTCTGAAAGCTTATAGTCAGGGACTACAGTAGGGCTGTGTCTGTGAGTTGTCTGTGATTGGTAGTGAAAGCTATGGGCCTGCGTGACGCTGACTGGGGAGCAGGTGGAGCTTCGGGAGAGGAAATGCCCTTGGCCTGGGCCTTGACGAAGGCCAGTGTGTCGTGGGTATAGTCGTGGAGCCCAAGGAGCAGGAAATAGAAGTCAAGAGCAGAAGTTCAGCAGGAGAGAGGGTGTGGTCAGCTGTGTTGATTGCTCTGAGGGTCAGGAACGAGGAGACTGGGCAAGTAACTTACACCCAGGACAGTACTCTGTTTCTCCAAGTGGTCTGAATAGACAGTGAGAAGCATTTCACAGGGTCTCCTGAGATCCTGGACACTCTCTATACCTGGCTCTGCTGGGCCTTCAGCTTCTCTCCTGTAGCTGGGAGCCTGGCAGACACAGGCCATCAGAAAGATCTTAGGCAGCATCAGCCTGTAGGAGAGCCAGAGGTCAGCATGCAGGGGGCTGCCTGGGGAGTCCTGTGGGCCTGGGCAGAGGCGTTGAGGCAAGCCCCTGCTGCACTTGCCCCCCTGTGACGTTGCTGGCCAACCTTCCCTCCCCTCTCATTCCCCAAACATCCGATGCCTTGGCTTTTGTGCTGGAGAACCTGGGCGGGCCGGTCCTCCCAGCCTGCCTTCTGTGGACAGAGTGGTCCGAGACTCCCGGCCCAGCTGCTCACTTTCTCTGGCTCCCGGCGCCACCGACACCTCCCTGCTCCACCCTTTGAGGCCCTCCTAGTTATCTGCTTCCCCATCTGTTTCCTCCGCTGGGCAGGGGCTTTCTGACTTTCTCAGGGGCAGGAACTCCAGTGCCTTATTGATCTCTGTTTACCCAGGACCCACCCTGGGGCCTGACCTGGAGTTGGTGGAGGTTTGGTGCATGTTTGATCTGGGTGATGGAATGAGAGAATAATAAGCCCAGTAGATAGCTACTCATCTCTCTCCTGGCTTTGAGTTCCCTGGGTGGGGGCCCCTTGCCCTTCCTTCCTTTGGGGCCCAGGCGTGCTGTTCCCACCTCTGACATGAGTGGGCTTCATCTCTCATCCTAGGGAAGAGGGCGGGCTGCCTGGATAGTGTGAGGGCTCACTGGGATGGCCCTGCTTCTCCTCTGCAGTCCCAGTGTCAGGGTGGCTGCTGCTGGGTAGGGGGTCCCCATTCTGCTGTGAACTACCATGTGACTGTGACAAGACCCCTGGGAGCCTCCCGCGTCCTCATTGCTCCAAAGAGGAGATTCACCTAGAGTCTAGACTCCCGGTGTTTTGTAGACTGGTGAGGATCCTTTACAGCCATGACTGAAGCAGTTGCATGGAGGGGGCAGGGTCCTATGTAGGAGGGTCCACAGACCCCCATCCAGCTGTCTGAATGGTCTTTTCTTCTCTGTCAAGTGTCTGGGGAAGGATAATGGACAAAACCCTGCCAGGAGCAGATGCCGAGCCCTGCCTAGGGTGGACCTTGCACTCCAGGTTTCCACTGGGGCTTCCCTGTTGTGTCCTGAGAGGGGTCTAGTCCTCTCTCCCCTGCTCTCTGGTCTGAAGGTGCTGCTGTGCCGGAAAGGAAAGCGGACAAAGCCCAGCCACACCTTCCCTTTGCTGCCTGACCTGTGACCCTGGGTCTCCGAGTTTGGATCCTGGTCCTCTATGAAATAGAGGCTGAGAGCTACCCACCCCTCGGCTCTCACCTTTCTCCCTGGGAGCTGCTCCTGACTTCTGCTGGAAAAGCAGGAGTGGAGTCAGGGCCAGGGTGAGGATCTCACTCCTGGTCCTTGGGCAGCAGGCAGCTGATGGGGAAATTGCTGGCCATCCCAGGCCCAGCAGATTCCTGTCCGGCCTGCGCTCTGGTTGTCTTGTCTTCTCTTTGGCCACCTCGGTCGTCCCCCTGAGCCGTGAAGCTCCAGGTGCCTGCGGGTTCAGAGCCCCTCTGTCGCTGGCTCCCTGGGGTGGGCAGCAGAGGTGCTGGCTGAAAGTCAGCTGGCTGGCAGGGCGCTTCCCTTTCGTCCTCTGGGGAGCAGAGCTCAACTCCATCTGCACCCCCGGGGGCCCTGGTGTGTTGTTCTTTGGAGGAGGGGGTGCAGGAGGCCACTGACTTGGGGGCTGGGGGCCGGAACAACCCGGCCGTGTATGTGAAGAAGGCTGAGCGATAACAGGTCATTTCTGGGAAGATCTGTGCAACTCTCCTGGCGCCTGGGACCTGCTCTTTTCAGTCTCCTGGTGGCCTTGGCATAGAGCCAAGCAGGGCATGGTGCTCAGGGAGCCCTGCCTGTTCTCTTTTGTTTCCCCAAAGCACCATTAGCTTCCCAGGGTTCCCACCGCAGGAACCTTTGTACAGGAACCTCCCAGTGTTTGCAGATTGCACTGGCCCCCAGGGGCAGTGTCCTACCCCCACTGTGGCTGTTCTTTCTCCTGTCTGCATGGTCACCTCACTGACCACTGCGCTTGCAGCCTTTATTACCCCACAGCAACACCTCTTCCAGGAAGTCATCCCTGATAACCATCTTTGAGCATCTGTGGCCTCTTAGATAATTAGCTCTAGCGTCTAACTCTTGTGTTCATTCCCACTTCTAAGCACTCGGTCAGCATGTTGAGGCCTCCTCAGGGACCTGGGAATAGGCAAGTGTGGTTTTTTTCCTTGTGGAACTCACAGATCAATGACCTTGACACCAGGGAGGCACCAGACAGTATGACCAGAATAGGGAGAACCAAATACGCTGCTGGACCAGGCATGATGGAAACTTAGGTGCAAAGGTGGGCCTGGCGCGTGCAGGGGCTCAGAGGAAGAGGTGTGCTCGGAGCTGAGGTGGGATGGGGGTCTCTGGGTCTCGTGACCTTGACCTGACTTGGGCCCTGTTGAGGGGTGCTGCTGGGCCTGGCACACCTTCCTCAGATGCCTGTCGGGCTGAGCATCCACATCCCACAGGCAGGGCCAGTGCCAACCCCAGGGGGAGGGAGCTGTCCTGGTAATGCTCACCTCTGTCAAGTTTTCTAGATTAAAAAAAAACTTTTCATGTTAATCATGACTTTGTTATTTTAAGTTGTAAAATGTATTCACATGCATTTTAAAAAATTGGTATTATTTACTCATTGGCTGTGCTGGGTCTTTGCTGCCACTCGGGCTTTCTCTGGTTGTGATGGGCAGTGGTTTCTCCAGGTGCAGAGCACGCGGGCTCGTTGCTCCATGCCGTATCTTCCCAGACCAACGATTGAACCCGTGTCCCGTGTTGGCAGGCGGCTTCTTAACCACTTGACCACCAGGGAAGTCCTGCATGCATTTTTTATACAGCTAGTTTCTTTTGTAGTTTCTACCAATTTACTTATGTACTTTTCAAAGGGAAAATACTCTTAAGAGAAATATTTCAGCGAATGCATCTTTCATGTCCAGAAATTTCTGTTTTTGTTTTGTAGTGGTGGTTTTCTTGACCAGAGCTTCATCACCTGGGGGCTTAGGTTTCAGCGTGTCCTCTGTCCCTTTCTAGCAAACTCGTCTTCCTGTTTGTGTAGTCCTCTGCATGTGAAGGGTTTACGGCAGGCCCACCCCTCACTGAGGCCTTCAGTTTATCCCCAAGCCACCCAAGAAGAGACGGGCTTGCTTGAGGCCCGAGCTGTATGCTTGGAAACAGGATTTAAAACTTGGCCTTTGTAATTTCAGACCTGTCAGTGTCCTGTTCTGGTCCCTCACCATAGGCACCGTGGGGGTGGTATGGGGCTGTGGCTGCAGCCGGCCGGGCAAGCGTTCTCTGGCTTAGAAGGTGTGCCCAGATGTGAACTCGGAGGCTCCACGAGTCCCTGTCTTCCCTCACGGTGCCCCATCCCTGTGAGACCGCATTCGGAGCTGGGGAAATGGCTATTGGATTCTGTTCCTTGGCCCCAGGCAGTGGTGGGCCAGCTTTGCCCTGCCCAGGTTCGGGTTCACCGCCACCGCTTTGTCTCCCCTGCCGCTGACTCACGTGGGCCACGTGTCGGTGACCCTAGGCATATAGGAGGGGCCGTCAGACTTACCGGGACTGGTGGCTCCTGGCAGGGCCCTTGTGCAACCCTGTGAGGTGGGAGGAATCCCCAGTTTACCGATGAGGAAACTGAGGCCAGAAGAGCGTCACTGCCCGGGGCCACACAGCTCGAGGGCAAGCTGTGTGTGGTTCTCCTCTGCTGGGCCCGGGCAGCCTTCAGAGAGGGTGGTCAGAGCAGGCTCGCTGAAGGAGTCGAGGGAGGCGGCCTGGCATGTGAGGCCAGTCCTTGGCCCGGGCGCGGTCTGTCCCCCATTAGCCCAGAGCCTCTCGAGGAGGGCTGCTCTTATTTCTTCATGAGAGTTTGTGGGCGGTTAAATGCCAGGGACCAAGCCCCCTTCCCTGCCCAGGCAGCTAATCTTGTCACTGTCTACCATGGCCTTGCTTGGGATGGTGAGGCCCACGCTGTTCCTGAAGCCTGGGAGCCTCTGTGTGGGCCTCAGACACCTGGTCCCCAGAGGAGCGAGCTCGCTGTGGCTTCTGGGCTGAGGTGGTTGGGTTGTGCCGGTGCAGCTCCAGGCCCCTCTCGGGGTGGGTGAGCTTGGGGGTGGGTCTTTGTCATAAATGAAAGCTGCGCTCCCTCCTGCGGGACGCCAGCCCAGCCTGGCTTCAGGCCCTGGGTGTGGGAGCCTGCCCTTGTCCTCAAAGAGTTCCCGTCTCCAGCCTGGCCAGGACCTCCCGGCGCGGCCAGCCTTTCTTCTCCCCATGTCCCTTGACTGTTGTTCTCTGAGGTTATGTGAGGGGATGAGTGCTGGGTCCTGGGTCTCCTGCCTCCCCACCTGCCCTGCCTGCCCCCAGCTCCCAAGTCCTGGGAGGGTCTCTCTTCCTGCCGTCCTGTCCCGCTTCAAGTCTTACCCAGACTGTGTCGGGGGGGCTCCTATCCCCTCCCTGAAACTAGGGCAGAGGCCATGCATGTCCCAGGGAGTCACACGCCCCACCCCCGGGCTTGGTGGCCATCCCTGGCTCTCAGGAAGAGGACCCTGCTGTATTTATTCTGGGAGGCAGAGGGCAGGGGTGAGGCGGAGGGTGGGGGTTGGAGGTGAGGCCAGAGGTCACACATGATGCAGCTTTTAAGAACCTGGTAGAGCCTCTCCTCAGTGTCTTGTCCTTCAGCCTGCGGTTGGCTCGAGGGCTTTGAAGGGCATCGGGCCCAGGCCGACCGCTCCAGTGAGGGCACGTGCAGGGTGTGGGCCGTGGGAGCCTGGGAGACGCAGGCACCTGGCCTGGGGCTGCGCTCTGCCTGCCTGGCCCTGTCTCGGGTGGGAGCCTTCTCTGCTGCCAGTCTGTCACAGTGGATGTATCCCAGAGCACGGGCAGGCCGCAGGGTCACCCAGGACCCGCTGGCAGTGTGTCGTGTGGGGGCACCGTGGCGGCCACCCAGCTGCAGGCTCTGTGGTTGCTCGCTGGGTGGTAGCCATGTCATAGACTAATTGCCTCTAGTGGTTGGTGGGCAGCTGTGCAGAAGGGCTCAGACTGGGCCGCGAGGCCTTATTGGCCTGTGTGTGCTGCGTGCGAGGTTGTGTGCGCTGCGTGCGAGGTTGTGTGCGCTGCGTGCGAAGTTGTGTGCGCTGCGTGCGAGGTTGTGTGCCCGTGCAAGGTTGTGTGCCTGTGTGAGGGGTGGGGGCCGCAGCAGCAGCCCTGCACTGGAAAGGCTTGCTGGCTTCTGTCTCAGAGGGCAGGGTCTGTGATTATTCTGTAGTTTCTGAACTGGGCATTTCCTGTGTTCAGCTCTTCCTCCCGTCCTGGAAGCCGTCTCCTCAGGCTGGGTCTCTGACTCGGTCCGCCTCCCTGCCCCCTGTTTCACCTGAGCATAACTCTTTATTTTAAGAACTCCACTCCCGTTTTTGCTGCCCCTCCCCCTGTTGGGGTGCCTGCTTTTCCCTTGTTTGTTCAGTTGTTCAGCAAGCTCTGGATGGCCTTGCTGGCCCTGGGAAAGATGAAGAACATACATAAGCGCCCTTAGCGGTTACTGCAGGGGGTGTTTCCAGATTGGATCTCTGGTGGCAGAGAATGGAGTCTGGGAGGTAGACCGTCCCTGGCTGGGGACCAAGGTGAAGTGATGGACAGGAAATGTGACTGCTCTTGGCCTCCGTCCAGCTGGGTTGGGATGGAGCAGAGAAGATGGGCGAGCAGTTAGGGCCCTGAACCCCATCACAGAGTCTCTGAAGGCTGAAGGAGGAGTGGGTTCTCTCTCATGAGCCACCTTGGGAGGATCAGAATAATGTCTATACAGATTTGGGGCTCGGGAAGGATGGCTGGGTGGTGAGAACTGGTGGGCCAGCAGGAACGCGGGGGCTTCCAGCTGGAGGACCAGGCCCCCGGGTTGCTGAGGGCATGGAGTAGGGGTCGGACCAGCAGTGCTTTGGCGGGGGCTGGGCAGGGGCCAGAGTGAGGCCGCATGGCTATGGCTAGAGGGACGGGGCCTCTCAGAACTTTACAGCCAGGGTGGTGTGTGCTTGGGTCAGGAGGGCTTGTGGGGGGGTAGGCCCATCAGTGTGCTGGCAGCGCTCCTGGCTCCAGGTCTTCGGGCCAGTCTGGGTCGAGAGCATCTGAAGAGGCTCCGGAGCCAAGGGAGCGTGCAGTCATTTCTGGCGGCTACGCCAGGCTTCCCTCTTTTGACCTCCCTGAATCTGTCTTCATCTGGCCTGGAAAGTCTGTCCTCCGCTTAGGGTCCCAAGCCTGGGGACTGTGCAGCTGTGCCCTCTCCAGGCCTGGGCTCACCGCCTGTGTGCCTGCTCCAACTGCAGACCCCCAAGACCCATCAGGGAACTGGAGGGAGGCTTGAGTGAGCACCCACCACGTGCCACCTACAGGGCTGGGTGCTCCGGGTTGTTGGACTTGGGAACTCAGCAACTCCTCCCGGTGCCACCGTCCATCACCTGCTTTCATGGGGACACGGAGGGGTCAGAGTGGTTGTCCCTGTGCCGAGGTCATGCAGCTAGGGTAAGCTGGAGCTGGGAGTCTCGTCCTGGCTGGCCCACCCTTGAGTCTACACAGGTTTCTTCTACCACGCTGCCTTCCGGAGGAATTCAGTCAAGCTCTTTGCTCTAGAGATGGTAAAACCCAGATGGAGAGAAATTAAATGAGGCACTTGGCATGGTCTGAGTTAGTGGCTGAGGTGGTTTGTCTGCTGCTGGGACTTGGTGCTTCCCTGGTCTGAGCTGGGTGGCCAGAGTGGGAGGCATCTGTGGGCAGCCCTGCTCTTGCTGGGACTTGCTCGGGGAAGTTTGGGAGGGGGGCTGTTGGGGTTGCACCAGGTCTGTTGGCCCAGTGCCTGCTCCCCGCCTTGGACTCTGAGACCCATTTGGGCCTGCCCCTCCCCAGCCTGAACCTTGGGACTTCACAATTCAGTTGGTGAACTTTTGTGTCAGGAAATGGTCCTCACAGACTTGCGGCCGCAGGTCCCCGTTTCTTGTTCTCAAGTCCGGCTTTCTCCAGGTCAGGGTGACCCGCCTGTGTTAGGGAGGCAGTGTGCACAGCACAGAGCTCCCTGTTCCCCTAAACGCCCAGCTTTTAGCAGAGCTCTGCCTGTAGACTCAGCACAGCTCCTTCCCTCCCTCAGTGGGCCTGAGTGGTCTTGAGTGCCCCCAAGGGGCCATCTCTTTCGGTGGTCTTCTCTGAAGAGAGTGTGGGAACGAGCGGGGAGCCCAGGTAGCCCTGTTCTCCTTGGGAGGCCTGAGCCTGACCTTGGCCTCTCCCCTGCCCTCCCAGTTGATATTCGTGAAATCAAGGAGATCCGCCCAGGGAAGACCTCACGGGACTTCGATCGATACCAAGAGGATCCTGCTTTTCGACCGGACCAGTCCCACTGTTTTGTTATCCTGTACGGAATGGAATTCCGCCTGAAGACCCTGAGCCTCCAAGGTGGAGCTGAGGGGCTAGAGGAGGTGGGAGCTTGGGGGGCGCAGCCCAGCCCCAGGCTCAGCTCTTTAAACCCTGCTCACAGCTACGTCTGAGGACGAAGTGAACATGTGGATCAAGGGCCTGACTTGGCTGATGGAGGACACATTACAGGCGGCCACACCCCTGCAGATTGAGAGGTGAGAACCCGCTCCTGACGGGTGAGGTCAGGGCGCCTGGCCCTCAGGACCAGGGCAGGGACTCCCAGTCCTCTGCGCCCGAGCCTGCCTGCCTGTCTCCTCCCCAGGCCTGGCCTCACTGCAGGCTCCTTCTCTCCCACCAGGTGGCTGCGGAAGCAGTTCTACTCAGTGGACCGGAACCGTGAGGACCGGTGGGTGCTGAGCTGGGGCCCTATCCTGGCAGGGTGGGTTGGACCGACCAGACAGTGGCCGTACTTCGAGCACTGGAGGACCTGTCTCACGCACGGCCAGGGGTGGGCAGGCCTCTGGCACAAGCACTTCCTGCAGTCAGCTGTCTGAGGGCCTGTGCCAGCTGGTGGGGAGGCCAGCGACGCTAAGCCAAGTGCACTGCCACTGTGGGCAGAGGCAGGTGTGCAGAACCAGCTCTGGGTGTGCTGTAGTGTGTTTAGGGGGTGCCTTGGAGCTCACTCAGGACTTCCCTGGTGGCTCAGACGGTAAAGCGTCTGCCTACAATGCAGGAGACCTGGGTTCAATCCCTGGGTCGGGAAGATCTCCTGGAGAAGGAAATGGCTACCCATTCCAGCATCTTGCTTGGAAAATCCCATGGACAGAGGAGTCTGGTAGTCCATGGAGTCACAGAGAGTCAGACACGACTGACTGCACTTTCCTTTCCTTGGGAGCTCATGGCTTTGAGGCCACGGTGTGACAGCCAGAAGGGCTACAGAGCTGTGGGACAAAGGCCGGGTGATGCATGAGGACCTGGCAGGGGAGAGAAGTGTGACGTGACCTGAGGTCAGCTGCACAGGGCTGCAGGCAGGTGGAGAGCTCGCTTATTAGGAAGCGGCTCCGATGCTCCCAGTGAGGACAACGCCAGTGCGGGTATTAGGAAGGGGTTGGATGTCAGCGGGGCTATATTTTGAAGATAGAGCTCAATGGAATTTGCTAACACATCAGTTGTGGAGCATGAAGGAGAGTTGAGGATTAAGCTTTTTGGTCTGCGCATCTAGAAAGGTGGGGTTGCCATTGACTGAGATAGGAAGACCTTGAGAGGTAGAGGTGTTGAGCAGGCAGGTGGGTAGAACGAGCTTGGGGACAAAGTGGGCCAGAGATGGGACCTGAGGAGCACAGCACGCAGGAGGTTTGGGAGGCTGGAGGCGCCTGCAGGCAAACACAGCAAGGAAAGAGAAGAGGGCTAGTGGCCGATCCCAGCTTGGGCTGCTTGTCCACTGGGGCCTGGGACAGTGAGGAGCTGAAGACAGCGTAGTAGGCAGAGCCCTGGCAGCCCAGAGAGGGGGGACTGTTCAGCTGTGCCACACCCTGTCACGTGGAGACGACTGAGAGCTGTCAAGGACCTCAAGGCTGAGGCTGGAGGAGTGCGCATGGGGTCCCGGGAGTGCGCGGAGCCTGGGAGGAGGGGCAGAGAGGGGCAGCCGCTGGAGAGGAAGCAGGGCAGACGGGCGTTTTGGGGGCAGTAGTTTCAACCTCTGTGTGATGCTGGTGGCAAGGAGCCCACAGAAGGAAGGCTGAGTGAGGCAGGTTTCCTAACCACCCTGGGAGGGCCCTGCCAGCCCCCTCCTGGGTGATGGAGGCCAGGCAAACGCTGGCTGGAAGAGAGCAGGACCACCAGGGAGGGAGAGAGACATGCCCGCCTTCCCTTCCATGCCACCCCCTCCCAGGAGAGAAGGCCTCCCTGTCCCCATCTTTTTCTTCTGTTGCCTGGCCGATCTAGCACGGTCCTCTGCCCCATTCTTAGGCAGGTTGCCTTGGAAGGCAGGGCACTTCTGTGAGACCCTGGGACCATGCCTTCTTGCCAGTGCTGGTGCTTGGCTGAGACGGGTTTTCCTCTCCTCCTCGAGGAGGCCCCAAGTCCCCAGGCAGTGGGTGGGGAGTTCTGCAAGCTGCCTGCCAGTGATGGCACCCGGGGTTTGAGAGTGAGGCTGAAGGGGCCCTGGGGAGCCACGAAGGTTGCTTCCTTCTGTGCCTGGAGGCCCAGGAGAGCAAGGGCCTTTCCCTCCGTTACCTCTGGCTCTGAGCCAGGCTCACTGTCAGGGCTGCAGGGCCCAGAGTGGTGGTGTTTACCTGCCCAGCTGCAGGTGGACTCGGCCCACAGGTCAGAGGTCGTGAGAGGTGGGGCTAAGGCCACTGGCGGTGTCCCTGTCTCCTCAGGATATCGGCCAAGGACCTGAAGAACATGCTGTCCCAGGTCAACTACCGGGTCCCCAACATGCGCTTCCTCCGGGAGCGGCTGACGGTGAGGGCCTGCGGGCCAGCTGCAGGCGGGCGGGGAGCGCGGCCGCCCTCAGCCCCAGCAGGCCCTCACCAGCAGTCTTGCTCTGTCCCTAGGACCTGGAGCAGCGCAGCAGTGACATCACCTACGGGCAGTTCGCACAGCTCTACCGCAGCCTCATGTACAGCGCCCAGAAGATGGTGCAGGAGCCACCCCCCCCCAGCCCCGCCCCACTCC
>SJYC01105156.1:0-15592 GCA_006408675.1 Madoqua kirkii
CCAACTCCTACGCCATCTCCTTCCGGTGAGGGGGTAGCCCTGCGGGGCTGGAGGCCGTGCAGGGCACCCCTGGTCCTGGCCCACTGACCCCATGTGGCTCCTCTGTTTCTGTCAAGGGCTGAGGGCAAGATCAAGCACTGCCGCGTCCAGCAGGAGGGCCAGACCGTGATGCTGGGCAACTCAGAGTTTGACAGCCTTGTTGACCTCGTCAGCTACTACGAGAAGCACCCGCTGTACCGCAAGATGAAGCTGCGCTACCCCATCAACGAGGAGGCTCTGGAGAAGATTGGCACGGCTGTGAGCTCCTGGGGGCAGGGGCAGGGCACAGGAGACTTACCAGCTCTCCGGGAACTGCTAGGCTCCCCGCAGGGCAGGCCAGCACCCAGCAGTCCCGGGGTGGATGCGAGGGACAGAGAGGCCCACATGCTGCTGGGGGCCCAGCCAGCCCAGCAGAGACCCAGGGAGGCGTCCCAGATGGAGGGCTTCTGTGTGTGTCTGTGAGGCCGGGACAGTTGTGTGGGTGAGGAGGTGGGGAACAGGGGTTTCAGCAGAACTGTCCCTATGGGCCGAGGGATGGGGTGGGGAGGTCCCGAGTTCACCCAGAGTCCACCTGGGGGTGGGAGCACGGCAGGGGCTTGTAGGCTACAGAGATGTGTTTGAGGAGGGCAGAGCCACGGGGGAGCCTGCAGGATCACGGCCGCAGTGAGGACAGTGGGGCCCCAGCAGAACATCCACTCGAGACTGTTGTCCTCAGTGGGCCCAGGTGGCCAGGGCGATGGCCGCCTGCTGGGGCTGGGGTCTGAGAGGAGGTAGGGGTGGAGGCGGCTTCTGGAGCGGTGTGATCTCAGAGTCGTGGACAAGGTGGCTAAGATAAGAGTGAGGAGAGAGGAGGGGTGTTATAGGCCCCTGAGGTTGGAGACCCTGGCGGGCCAGGTGTATGAAAGGGCGGACGAGCGGCTTATTGAGGAGAGGACACAGAAGCCAGCAGCTGCTTTCACCTCTGGGCACTAACATGGCCTCCTGTCCTGTCCCATTTCCAGGAGCCTGACTACGGTGCGCTGTATGAGGGCCGCAACCCCGGCTTCTATGTGGAGGCGAACCCCATGCCCACATTCAAGGTACAGCCTTGGGCTCTGGGCGCAGGAAGCTGGGGAGGGTCTCCAGCTGTAGGGTGCAGGGCAGCCTGCGGTCTTTGTGCAGAAGTGGTATTTGTGGTTTTCCGAGGCCCAAGAGGTGTTGTGAAGTGTGTGGTTGGTGTATGACCACAGCTCTCCCGGGGCTGGCCAGCCACTCTCCCAGGGGTCAGCGCTGACCCTTCCAGACTCCTCCCCGGGGTGACCCCCGTTTCCTCCCTGGTGGCAGCAGGTGGGGGTGGGGCACACTGGCTGCTGCTGAGCTGCGTCAGACAGGTGGATCTTTCTCTTTGGGGCTTTGTTTCTAAGGGTGAGGATCGGGGCTCTTTTCCTCATTTTTCCTCATCAGTAGGGAGCTTGGGACCAGATTCTTTCTCTTACTTTGGAGCTGCTGAATGATGGGGTGCCAGCCACACCCCAAGCCATCCCGGTCTTAGGGGAGGTACTCAGCACCTCCCATCCCAGCTTCCCGGGCTGACTCTGGGGCCCAGCATGGGGGCTTGTGACGTCCCCCCGAACCCAAAGGAGCTTCCTTCCAGAAGCGCTGGCTCATCTGTCCCCTTTGCCCTGGTGCCTCCTGCGGGCCCTAGGGAGAGCGGTCACGAGGGCTGATGCACATGCAGCCGTGGGTGGGAGAGGAGGAGCGGGAGGCCTGTCTGCTGGACCATGGCTTCTCTCCCGCAGTGTGCCGTCAAAGCTCTCTTCGACTACAAGGCTCAGCGGGAGGATGAGCTGACATTCACCAAGAGCGCCATCATCCAGAACGTGGAGAAGCAGGACGGAGGCTGGTGAGCCCCCGAAGGCCAAGCGTCCTGGGTGCTGGCTGTGTACACGCGAGACGGGCTTGGGAGGCAAGGACCTGTGTGGGCCCCGATGCACCCGCAGCGCTGCTTCCTCTCAGGAGTTTGGGGTGGTCCCTGGGGTCAGCACCCTGCGGCTTCCACAGGTGGCGGGGTGACTACGGTGGGAAGAAGCAGCTGTGGTTCCCTTCAAACTACGTGGAGGAAATGGTCAGCCCAGCGGCTCTGGAGCCCGAGAGGGAGGTGAGAGCAGGGCCACGTCAGTGGGAGGGGATTAATCCGTGCTCAGCCTCCCGCACGGTGTCCACCCCCCCAGATGGCGTCCACATGCCTGCACGCACACAGCACTCCTGTGGTCCCATCACCACATGCAGGCCACAGTCTGATGAACATGGGCCGCACGCATGTGGTTTCGTGTTCGTTTGTCAGATGTATTTCTCACGTGCATGCAGATAACCCCTCATGTGCACACAATAGACTTGCTGACTCTGGGCTTTGCGTCCCACAGCACTTGGACGAGAACAGCCCGCTTGGGGACTTGCTGAGGGGGGTCCTGGATGTGCCAGCTTGTCAGATAGGTGAGCCCCAGCCCTTTCTCTGCCCCTCAGTTTTGGGCTGTCCCTGGTGGCTCTCTCCACGCCCAGAGAGAGGAAGCTGAGGGTTGGACCCCACGGGCTGCCCTTGTTCTGAGCTTTCCCCGCTCTGGACGCCTCGGCACCCCCTGGCTCCCCATCCCCCACCTCCCGGCTCTGAGGCCTGCGTGCTCACCCTGTGCAGACACTGGGGATGATGCTGCTGGCGAGCTGAAGTCCATTGTCTTGGAGGGCTGGTCCTTGGCTGAGACAGGCTTAGAGGTGGGGGCAGGGGCTCATCTCCGGGCTGCCCATCCTCCACCCTGAAGAGGAAGGGAGTGAGCTCTGCCCATGCCTGGGGTGGGGTGGGGGCTCAGCCCCGTGTCCCCAGCTTTCCTCTCCTCCCTCCCTCCAGCCGTCCGTCCCGAGGGCAAGAACAACCGGCTGTTCGTCTTCTCCATCAGCATGGCCTCAGTGGCACACTGGTCCCTGGACGTGGCTGCTGACTCACAGGAGGAGCTGCAGGACTGGGTGAAGAAGATCCGGGAGGCGGCACAGACGGCAGACGCCAGGGTGAGAGCCTGTGCTGGTCCTCCAGCTGCGGGCAGCCACTGCCGCTTGGCAGGGGCTGGAGGGACACGCGTGCTCCATGGTGTGGCACGTTGGGGGTGTGTTGAGTTTGAAGTACACCCAAGACGTTTCTGAGTGGCTCTGCGTAGTAACCAGTTGGTATCAAGGGCAGAGGCGAGAGGCTAGGTCCTGGGCTGGAAGCAGGAGTAGGTGCCCAAGGTTTAGGGTGAAGTGGTATATGTTGGAAGCAGGGTGTAACCTCTGAGGACACAGGTGTTGAGAAAGGCCGGGACGAGCAGGCCAGCAAGGCAGGATGTCTGATGAGAGGCGAGCCGCAGAGCAGACAGCAGGGCCAGAAGCTCAAAGTGCCAGTCGTAGACGGCCGTGGCCCTGGGCGGTCGCAGCTGAGTGGGATGGCAGTGGGCCTCGGCTGGTGGAAGGGAAGGGCGCCACCTGTGCAGGGCAGGGCAGTGGAAGGATCAGCTTCTGGGGGCGAGAGGAGGGTATGCTGGCCGAGGTGTGGGAATCCTGCAGTTGGGTGGAGGAATTATGGGACACACCGTGCCTTGGAGAAAGGACACCGCAGGCCAAGCCGAGAGGGCTGGGTGCGGAGGGCTTAGAGCCGAGCAGGGTCTGGAAGGACCAGGCTGGAAGGATCTGGTGGTTGAAGGGATGGATCCTGGGGTCTGGGCTATGGAGGGAAGGAAGAGCTTGAGAACAGGAGCTGCTTCTGGAAGGAAGCAAGCCTCCACAAGTCCGAGGGCCACACAGAGCACTAGCGAGGGATGTGCTGGGGCTGAAGTCTGGCCATGGCGGATAGGTGGTTGTTTTGAGAAAGGAGAACTGTGAGGTGAGAAGTGAGGTTTCTGGGCCCGGGCTGGAAGGATGGTCCCAAGGACCCAGAGGACTGCGCCCACGTTCCCAGTGCAGTCAGTGCCCGCGGCAGGCCCAGTGCTGAGGACCAAGTGGCCCTGGGGTGCAGCAAGCCCAGCGCCCCGGAGTGTCTCTGGGATGCAGGTGGTGTGAGGATCCCGGCCTCTGAAGCTGGGAGGGTATGTGTCCTCAGGATGGTTTCTGGGGTGAGGCTGAGGACAGCCGGGTCTGGAAGGTGTGGGTGGGCATGCCCCAGGTGGCCGGGGACTCCTTTCCCTGGGGCCTCCAGCCCAGGCTCAGGGCCCATGTGTCCCCAGCTCACCGAGGGCAAGATGATGGAGCGGAGGAAGAAGATCGCCCTGGAGCTCTCAGAGCTCGTCGTCTACTGCCGGCCTGTCCCCTTCGATGAAGAGAGTAAGGGTCCAGCCCGGGGTGGGAGGGGGCCGGCCCCAGTGGCACCTGGATGGGCGGACTCTGAGTGCACTCCCTGTTGGGCCCAGAGATTGGCACCGAACGCGCCTGCTACCGCGACATGTCATCCTTCCCGGAGACCAAGGCCGAGAAGTATGTAAACAAGGCCAAAGGCAAGAAGTTCCTCCAGTACAACCGCCTGCAGCTCTCCCGCATCTACCCTAAGGGCCAGCGGCTAGACTCCTCCAATTATGACCCCCTGCCCATGTGGATCTGCGGCAGCCAGCTTGTGGCCCTC
Source organism: Madoqua kirkii (assembly GCA_006408675.1). Classification (NCBI taxonomy): domain Eukaryota; kingdom Metazoa; phylum Chordata; class Mammalia; order Artiodactyla; family Bovidae; genus Madoqua; species Madoqua kirkii. The sequence continues at coordinate 4,658 of SJYC01105156.1, forward strand.
AACTTCCAGACCCCAGGTGAGGAGCGGCCAGGGGCAGGGTCCTGCCAGGCACTGGGGCTGGAGTCCACTGTAACCCGCTCTTGCAGACAAGCCCATGCAGATGAACCAGGCCCTGTTCCTGGCCGGCGGGCACTGCGGCTACGTGCTACAGCCCAGCGTCATGCGCGATGAGGCCTTCGATCCCTTTGACAAGAGCAGCCTCCGTGGGCTGGAGCCGTGCGCCATCTGCATCGAGGTGGGAAGGGGGCGCTCTGCTGGGCTGGTTCCAGGCGCCAGGGCCGGGGGGCTGGCTAACGTGACACGGGAGGGGTGCTGGACAATCCTGGAGCTTGAGGGAGGCGAAGTCATTCTCTGAGGTGGGCGTGGGGCTTCAGGCCTGCGCCGGAAGACTGAGCTCAGTGTGGCCAGTTCTTGGCACTCAGGAGTCAGGCAGTCCAGTAAGACCAAACCATGGATTGCCACTGCCTGGAAGGAGTGGGCAGAGACAGGCAGGGAACTGGTGCCCCTGCCACAGAAATCAGCTCGATGGTACTTGCTAGAACAGGGGCTTGAACAGCACTGAGCCCCCATGCCGCCCTCTCGAGGCCCCAGAGGAGCAGCTGTAATGTGGGCGGATTGGTGCTGTGGGGTGCTGGGGGTGTGGGCCCAAGTGGGTCTTAAAGGAGAAACGAGGACAGAGTGGGGGTGACCGTGTCTTTTTTCCAGAGATTTCCACTTTTTTTTCCCCGAGGGGAAGTAATTTAAATGTTTTCGTGTTTAAATGCACATGGATTTAAGGTAGGTTAGAGTGCAAAAACTCACTTTTCATGGGACTTCTGGGCAGTGTCCTGAGGGCCCAGCAGAGGGCGCACTGCCTCCACTGCTCAGTGGGGACCGGCTGTGAGTCGGAAGGACCAGCCCAGGCCCATCCTTGCCTGCCTTACAGGTGCTGGGGGCCCGGCACTTGCCAAAGAACGGCCGCGGCATCGTGTGTCCTTTTGTGGAGATCGAGGTGGCTGGAGCCGAGTACGACAGCATCAAGCAGAAGACGGAGTTTGTGGGTGGTCCCCCCTCCCCACGCCCCTGGGCACACCAGACCCTCTGCACCTGTGACTCCATTCTCCCGGCAGTGGCCTGAGGCCTTTTGCCCTTGCTTTCACAGTGGACAATGGATTGAACCCTGTGTGGCCAGCCAAGCCCTTCCACTTCCAGATCAGTAACCCCGAGTTCGCCTTCCTGCGCTTCGTGGTCTATGAGGAGGACATGTTTAGTGACCAGAACTTCCTAGCTCAGGCTACCTTCCCAGTGAAGGGTCTGAAGACAGGTGAGGGCCCTTCCTCCACACTGTGCCCACCGCGATCTGGCTCGGGGGTGGGGCAACTTGCCAGGTCCCCCTGGGCTAAGGGCTAAGCCTCCTCCCCCCAGGCTACAGAGCGGTGCCTTTGAAGAACAACTACAGTGAGGGCCTAGAGCTGGCCTCCCTGCTCGTCAAGATTGACATCTTCCCTGCCAAGGTACCGGCAGCCGGGTGGATGGGCGGGGCCGGGGCCGGGCAGCCACTGAGCCCTGTGTCCCTGCCGATGCAGGAGAACGGCGACCTCAGCCCCTTCGGGGGTGCGTCCCTGCGGGAGCGGAGCTGTGATGCCTCGGGCCCGCTGTTCCATGGCCGGGCCCGGGAGGGCTCCTTTGAAGTTCGCTACCAGCAGCCTTTTGAGGACTTCCGCATCTCCCAGGAGCATCTCGCAGACCATTTTGATGGTCGGGATCGCAGGTGAGGGGTAGGGGCGAGGTGGCCTGGAAGAGGGGTCCTGAGAGGCGGAGGGGGTGGCCGGCCGCCCTCGGTTCCCCTTGCCCATCCCCCTGGGCTTCAACCCGCCGCCCGTCAGGATGCTCTTCCCTCCTGCCCAGGGCCCCGCGCAGGACTCGGGTCAACGGAGACAACCGCCTCTAGCTGTGCCCCAGCCTCGCGGAGAGCAGCAGGTGCCGTGCTGTGCACGGAGAGGGGGCCATGGACTGGGTTCCGAGGAAGCGGCCTATGGGGCCACCCTTCCTGGCCTCGCCGCCTAGAGCCCAGATTCCAGCTGTGGCGCTAGACGAAAAGCACACCATTAATGAGATGTATTCCTATTCTGGGCCTCCATGCCCCAGCCTTGGATGAAGGCAAAAAACTGTACTGTCTGGCCTTAAAGCACTCACACTTGGCCCTGCCTTCTGGGGATGGAGCCTTCCGTCTTGGGACCACACCGGCCACTGCCTCTTAGAGAGAGAGGCTGCCTCAGCTGGCAGCACAGGAGGCTCAGGAGCCGCTGACACTGCTGAGAGGAGCAGAGCAGCAGCAGCCTTGCTGGGCCCGGGAGTCAACGTTTACACAGTCCTGCAGCTTTAAACCCCAGCCTGGCAGGGAGGGAAGGGAGGTATCCTGGAGCCTGGGCGGAGGAGCACAGGGCCTGCCTGGAGAGCAGGGCACAGCACAAGGGCACGCTGCCCACGACCAGGAGCGCCACCCACCTGACCAACACAGAGCCTCATGTGCAGGGCAGCAGTACCGGGCAGCCAGGTCATGAGGGGCCTGTGAAGGAGGCTGAAGAGGCCCAGGGTGCCGTCTGGGACAGGGAGAGCAACAGCGAACTGCAGGGCCACAGCTGCAGTGCCTCGGGACCGTGGGAGGACAGCAGCCCTGGGGCATCCACTGGGCCACGGTGCCCCCTGCCTGCAGCCTGGGCGCAAGCCTGAAGGACCCACTCATCAGGCAACACATGTCTGTGGGCACTGGGCGGCAGGCGGCTCCTCCCACATCGTCAGTTAGGACGTACCTGCGTTTGCGTCACAGCCCCCCAAGAGCCAGAGCAAGATGCCAGCTGGGTCAGGACTGATGGGCACCTATGGGCCCGGAGTGGAAAGGCCAGTCCCCACAGCAGAGGTGCAGCTGGGCACTGGCCGCCACGCGTTCAGGAAACGCCCTCTCACAAGGAACATGTCCTCCCACAGCAGCTCAGCAGGCCAGCCGTGAGTCCCAAATCAGAGTGAAGACCATTTTCCCTGTCACAGCAAGACACCTTGGATCGGAGTCTGCCAGACGACCTTGCAGGAGGACGCAGTCTGGGTGATCCGAGCGTTTGTGAAATCAATCAGATCCTGACAGTAGACGGACATGCTGTTGGAATCGGGACTTGTGAAGTTTATTTTTGCACACTCTGTTTCTCACAGCCTTCATTCCTTCACGTAGGATGTATGATTTTCTGTGTCTTCCACTTCTGACCTGAAAGCTGCTTGGTGGGAGGACGGGACTGGGGGAGCAAAATGAACGAACTCGTCTGCGCGCTGTGGCAGACCTGTTATTTTTACAGATTTTACAGCTCAGTTAACAGTGTTACCTTTTTAAGATTTCTATATACTCTTCAGAAGAACCACTGAGCCGTTCAAGCCTTGTTATTATCCAACCCCAATAGTGATTCTGTTTTCTATAGCTTTTAGGATAGACAATAAATTATTTAACATTATATTAAACTTTCCATATCATGAACTGTAAACCGAAGGAAATCACACAGTTTCTCAGAAAACGTATTGATTTATTTAATTCTGAAATGGTATTTCAAAGTACCACCTCCCAATCAGCTGTCCATAGCAAACGTATATGGTTGCCAACGTTTGGTTTATAATTTAAATGTTAATAAAAATTTTAAATTTTATTGAAAAAGCTTTCCTTCTGAAAAGGACTGTAAAAAGTGGAATTACTTCTCAGTGGCACCATAATGACATTCTGCTCTTCCTGCTGCTCAGCCTCGGTGGGCGAGAGGCGGGAGGCGAGGACGCAGGTTTCTTTAAAGGCAAAGATGACGCGGGATGCTATCCTTCAGGAAGGAAGGAGGAATGAAGGAGCCGCTGGCCTCGCAGGGCACAGGCCACTGGTTGTTGATGGGCCCTGCTACACCTGTGGCAGGTTCTGCCTGGCTGGTGGGAAGATCCTTGGAAGGCTGGAGGGGCGCAGCCCCACTTCTAAGAACAGGGGCCGGAGTCCCAGCCGGTGGGCACCAAGGTGCCTCAGAACAGCCAGCCCTGAGCTTATGCCAACCTGCTGCCGAACCCAGGCTTGAGGCTAGTCGTTTGCTAGCTCTGCTGCTCACTTAAAATAACTGCCACACGTTATTCTCATCTTTTATCCCGTAACTTGTGAGTTCTTTCTGAGGCGCGGGAACACCTGCTCTTCTCCAGAGACGTGTTAACCGGGCCCGCTTGCCTGGTGGTTATTCTGCAGTAGAAGCAGGTGAGGAGGTTGTTTACTTCCCCGGTCCAGCAGATCTTCCCTCTGAGCTGCGAGGCAGTGTGAGGTCACCCTCTCCCCAAGCTCATGCTGAGGGTGAGGCAGCATAGAGTGCTGCCCACCTGCAGGCAGCCCGAGTCCCTTCCCAGTTCCGCAGAAAACGCTCCTTTAAAAACAAGGCCCACTTAGCATTCAAGTGTAGGTTTCTGGGTTACACTCGTTGCCTCTAGAGCTTGGGGCTGAAATCTCTGTGCCTAGAATATGGTTTAAAGGGCCCTGCCCTTCCCTTCCTGTGGCTGTTTTTGTAGTGGTCTGTGCTGGTGGATATAAAATGCTGCTGTACAGAGAGCCGCCTGCCTGTTGGATGCGTGGGTGGGGATGGGCGTAATATGCCAGCCCAGGAAGCCTGAGGGTGATCATTGAAGAGACCCAGGTAAGTGTAATCAGTTCTTAAAATGATCATCATGTGACATGGCCCTGTTGTATGCAAGTATGTAGGCACGCAAGTATGGTCCCTGGCTTTGGAGAGACCCAAGGTTTTGAAGACGAGCTCAAGGCAGGTTTTTTATAGAGTTAACAGTTCCGAGTATCCCTTTCCTGTATGACAAGTCAGACCAAGACATGCATTTCCCAAGTTCTCAGATTTGGGCCCAGTCCTGGTCCACTGCAGGCCCCTCTGAGCACCACCCACTTGGAGAACTGGGATCCCAGTTTGAGATCCTTCCTGTTGTCCCTGAATTTGATGTAGCCAAACACCCTGCTCAGGTTCTCACCATCGCCTTGGCTTGCTTCTTGGCGCTTCGTGCTCTGACTCAGAGGAGGATGTCTCCCCCCTCGGACAAGAAGGTGGTAGGCGGGGATTAACAGTCTTTCCTGACTCGTGTGTTCCCAGAGCGGGAACACCTGCTCTTCTCCAGAGACGTGTTAACCGGGCCCGCTTGCCTGGTGGTTATTCTGCAGTAGAAGCAGGTGAGGAGGTTGTTTACTTCCCCGGTCCAGCAGATCTTCCCTCTGAGCTGCGAGGCAGTGTGAGGTCACCCTCTCCCCAAGCTCATGCTGAGGGTGAGGCAGCATAGAGTGCTGCCCACCTGCAGGCAGCCCGAGTCCCTTCCCAGTTCCGCAGAAAACGCTCCTTTAAAAACAAGGCCCACTTAGCATTCAAGTGTAGGTTTCTGGGTTACACTCGTTGCCTCTAGAGCTTGGGGCTGAAATCTCTGTGCCTAGAATATGGTTTAAAGGGCCCTGCCCTTCCCTTCCTGTGGCTGTTTTTGTAGTGGTCTGTGCTGGTGGATATAAAATGCTGCTGTACAGAGAGCCGCCTGCCTGTTGGATGCGTGGGTGGGGATGGGCGTAATATGCCAGCCCAGGAAGCCTGAGGGTGATCATTGAAGAGACCCAGGTAAGTGTAATCAGTTCTTAAAATGATCATCATGTGACATGGCCCTGTTGTATGCAAGTATGTAGGCACGCAAGTATGGTCCCTGGCTTTGGAGAGACCCAAGGTTTTGAAGACGAGCTCAAGGCAGGTTTTTTATAGAGTTAACAGTTCCGAGTATCCCTTTCCTGTATGACAAGTCAGACCAAGACATGCATTTCCCAAGTTCTCAGATTTGGGCCCAGTCCTGGTCCACTGCAGGCCCCTCTGAGCACCACCCACTTGGAGAACTGGGATCCCAGTTTGAGATCCTTCCTGTTGTCCCTGAATTTGATGTAGCCAAACACCCTGCTCAGGTTCTCACCATCGCCTTGGCTTGCTTCTTGGCGCTTCGTGCTCTGACTCAGAGGAGGATGTCTCCCCCCTCGGACAAGAAGGTGGTAGGCGGGGATTAACAGTCTTTCCTGACTCGTGTGTTCCCGATTCTCACGGGCAGGAGCGAGCTTTGCTGACCAGTGGCAGGAGAGGTAGGGTGTGGCGGGGGGCTTAGGGCTGGGGCCCGGGCGTGCTGTCACGGGACTGCCCACTTTGACTTATTCCAGCAGGTCTGCTCCTTCACGGGCTCTGCGGTCGGGCGGTCCCACTGACTGGAGGAGACATACCTCCTCTGGACTCTTCTGTGACTGCCTTTGCCCTTCCCCATAAGTTTCTTGATCCTTCCTAGCAGAAAACGTGGCAGCAGATTTAAGCACATACTGAGTTTAACCCGAATTCCTCCAGACCTGACAATGGTTGAGTGACTAGGAGGCCCAGCCTGGGGGTGGGGGCTGTTGGGGAGACCCTCACTTCGGGTGGAAGTGTCCTGGCCCATGGTGGGGAGTGGCCTGCTTCTCCACCTGCTCACACACAGCACCGACTGAGAGCAGGGGCTTTCTGCATCCGGAGTAACCCCCAACCCCTGCCCCCCACCCCCACCTTTCCTGCCAGGAGGAGGCCTGAGTGGTTTCTGACCTTGGCCAGGGACACCACCCTTGACAAGGATCTGTGGTCTTGGTGCTGAGGGCAGGGCCTCCCTCCTGACCAGGCATATCCTGAACATTGCCCAAGGCTGGGCCTGGCGCTGGACACTCACTGGCCTTTCAGCTTGAGCTCATCCCCTCCCACCATTTCAGTTTTGGGGGGGAAAAACAACTCTTAAGTGGCACTAGGTCACTGCACCAAGGAGCTCGTAGAACAAAACAAGGTCACATCACTTAAGCTGATCAAGTCTGCTCTCAGCCCGAGGGCCCTCAGTGGCTCTTCCGGGGTCTGACTCGGGTTCTGTTCCCTGCTGGAGGCCTCTGCAGCTGCCTCAGGACACCCGAAGTGACCCCTGGCCACCCTTGCTGTCCACTCCGTCCACGCGAGCGGCCAGGCCTGTAGCCACCGTGGGTCGGTTGTTCAGGGTTCTGCACTCAGCTGGTCTTCCTCCTGAAGACTTTTTAGACTCCACACAAAGTTCCTTCCCTAAGACTTAGGTCTCCTCCGGAAGGGCCAGGTCAGGACCAGGACCTGGGGTCCACCTGGGATCCTTCCTTACTCCCTCTCTGCCCCTGGGGCTTTTTCAAGGGTCCCTTTTTCCTTTTGGCACAGGCCCTTAGGATCCCCCATGAGATTCAATCACTGTGAACATTAGAGGCTGGGCTTAAATCCTGTTCCTTCAAGGCCCCAGGGTCTTAGGCTTATTTGCCAACCTCTCCTTAGCAAATGACAAGCTTCTTCCAGGAAAAGTGTCCTCTCACTGGATGCCTGACAGCTCTAGGTCTGACTCAGTTTCCATCTGTTTAGCATCAGTCCATGGGTGCTGCAGTCCTTTATCTAGTGAGCTAGCTGGCTGGACACAGTGAGCTGGAACTACCCAGAGCGCCCGAGGGAAACTGCACTGCTTGTCCCTCCGAGTTGCTGGTCTTGCCCGCAGAGTAAGTCCGGAAATGTCAGTGTTCTCAGCTTTTTTCTGATTCCCCCACAGAAGAGTCCACAGGTTTGAAATGTATTTACATTTTTATTTAGGAGCAATCAAAAGATTTAAAGTACCATTTCGGCCCATTTCAAATTGTACAAGCAGTTTGGCCCTGTTCCCCTCCCTTATCCAAATCCACAGATACAAAATCTAGGTAATGTGCAATTTGCATCTTAGAAATAGCAGCATCCCCACAGGGGACCTTGTGAAACCTGGAGACTCAGCCCAGAGGGCAGCCCCCACCTCCTGGCCCGGCACAGCTGCCGTCCAAAGGCAAGTTCCAACTTTCTGTTAAAAACACCTTCCTGGGGTGAGGACTCCGCTTCCGCCAGGCCTGGTGCCAGCCCGCGTGGGCCTTTGCCTCCCTCGCCGGAGGAGGAGGGCCCCAAACAGACAGAGCAGGGCAGTGGCCTCTTGGCACCAAGATGCTGGCTGCTCTGGCGTCCTGGGGCAGGACGCCCACCTCCAGCCAGCTGCCCCTCCCGGCCTTCCTCCCGCAGCCGCCCTCGGCCGCCCTCAGGGAACAAAAGGTCTGTGCTGAAGACCAGCCCGTGAGTGGGCGGCAGAAAACCAGCCATCAGGGAGGCAGACAGACCCTGCTCGCCTCCGGCCACCTCTGGCCTGGCACAGAGGCTGCGCTCAGCGCACTTTCAGTCGACTGCGCAGACAGGGATGGGGGGGTCTCTGTCCAACAGCGATGGCACCGTCTGGGCCCCTGGACACACTGAACGAAGTGGTGCTGGGGAGCTGGGCAGGAACCCACCGCTTGGGGGTGACCCCTCTCCCCTCAGCATCACCCCACGGCAGGGGGGCGCTGGCCCTCCAGGGCACAGGGGCAGCAAACAGGACGGGAGAGCTGGGGGGGGCAGGACCCAGGGTGAGGGACAGTGTCCCCAAACAGGAATTGCAGGACAAGCAGGCACCCTGAAAGGGTCCTGACCAGGAAGGACCAGACTGTGGGCCTGCAGCTTCCTGTCCTCCATGACTCCTGGACGGTCCACCTCCCGCTCTAGTCACATGGGGGCCTTCAGACCGTCCCCTCACCAAGGGAAGGGCCAGACGTCATAAATTAGCCTCAGCTGAGAGATGCTCCTCACGTCCCCTGCCCAGGGGGCAGAGCGGACTCCTGGAGGAAGACGCACTCTCCAGGTAAACGCCCAGACTCCCTGCAAGAACCCGCCTGCCAGGAGACACAGCCAGAGAGGCTCGGCCGGGCGAGGACAGCAGGGGAGGAGCTGCACCAGTGCCCCGTGTCCAGCAACCCAGGGAGGACTCTGCACCTGGGAGAGCGGGAGCCGGCCCCACCTTCATCCGCAGAGCTGGCAGTGCCAGGCGCCCGCCGGCTCTGACCTCAGCCCCACGCGGGCTCCCACTGTCGGGCTCCAGTCTGGTGCCGGCCAGGGCCTCCGTGCAGAGGAGGCCAGGTTTGCACAGCGGTCACAGGTTTAAGAGCAGGCGGCCTGTCCTCTCCAGGCAAGCGCTCCGTCTGTTTCTCCTCCCACCCAGATGCCGGGTCAGCCCTGAGGGGAAGCTGCATCCGCCCTCACCTCCCTGCCCCCAAGTGTGACCAGAGCTGGGGCCACAGATTCCAGCAGAAATGAATTGCACACGAGCCCCGTGGGTTCACCTAGACCTAGAGCCAGGCAGCAAGCTCCACGCTACACAATCACCACTTCATCCTCCACTCTACATCCATTCTGTCTGTCGCGAGATCACCTGTAGCCACCCCAGCCCACGTCACCCAGCCCGGCTGTTATGAATGGAGCCAGGACACGCACGCGGGGGCGGCCCCAGACTGAAGCCCTGCTTGGGGAGGGGACTGTTGAGAGAGGGGGCCCTACTCACCCCGTTTTCCATTGTTGGTGCTTCTGTGCATGCAGATGCCCTCTAGCCTCCAGGCATGGGCAGGTAGGTGGGGAGGGTCTGTGCTCCCGGGAAAGGAAACAAAGGCAGCGGGTGTGGGAGCACAGGACAGGGGACCAGTGGCTGAGAAGAGGATACAGCCCACGACTCTCTTGACCAGGGCAGCTGCTGGCTTCGGCCTGCAAGGGCTGCCTGCGTCCAGAGGCCTTTTCTGCAGCACACAGCTGAGCCTTGGACAGTTTAGTTGACACACAAAAGGTAAGTAAGACCGGCACCTCACCCCAGGAAAAGTCTAAGCATAGCTAAGGGGGGAAGGAGCTTTAGGAGGAGCCCAAACTCCAGGTTTTATGATTTTTTTCCTTAGCTGGCTCTTCTCTCCCGCAGAGTGCCTTTATCCACCTGGGCTGCAATCTTTGAATGGACAAAAGCCGCTCCACTGGAGGAATTTGGTCCAAGAAGAGGACAGGAGATGAGGAAGCAAGGCCCAGGACGGGGCAGCAGAAGCAGGGAGCCGTCAGCAAAGATGTGCCCAGAACGGCTGATGCTATGCCTCTGCGGAAGGCAGCCTGGCAGCCTGGCACCCAGGGAGGGGACACAGGACCTGCCACGAGACCACAGACTGAGCCGGACAGAGCCCACGGCATCTGTGTCTTGGCCCGGAGAACACGCAGGACTTCAAGTGGGAAGGCATCCCAGGCCCGTGAGTGCCTGCAGGTGCCACCTACGCCACCTACGCCACCCACCCTTGCCCACCTCCCACCTGTGCTCCCAACAGTCAGCCTTGAAAGGAGCTTGAGTCACACAGGGCCACCCTCCCTAGGTGCCACGAGTCCCCCAGCCTGGCTTTCCACTTCAGGACCCCAGGGCTCCCAACAAAGATAGCCCACTTTCCAAATCAAAAAGCTCCTCAATAGTCAAGAATTAAAATACGTAATCAAAGTATGAAAGTATATGTAGCATAAATCTAGGTTTCCTGTAGAAATGAAATGGTGATCTGGTCTCACCTGTTCAAACTGGATCTACAACCCCATGTAAAAAATACAATAAACCAAACATGTACAAGACAGGCAACAAGAAACACTGACATGGTTCACCATCTCTGACGAGTCCAAGTGCAGACAGAGAAGAGGGGAGAGATTAGTCACCTTACAAAAATGGGCTTTTCTTCAGGAGAGACTAGCCCCAGCCTACTTCCCTCAACTCTGCAGCCCAGAGACTGCCTCCCACCAGAGGTGACATCACAGTCTACCCTCTGCTGGGGTGCAAACCCACGGTGACCCGCCTGGCCACGGGGCCCACCCTCTGCACCCTAGTTCCAGCTGCCGTGGGTGCATCTCTGCCCAGTTGGCTGTGTTCTCGCTTTTGCCCCCAGGGCCCCGGGTGTCTTTAGACATCTGTTCCGTGACCCAACCATCTCTGTCTCCTTAGATGTGTATGTTGGGAGGGGGTAAAATCGTG
>SJYC01105157.1:0-72289 GCA_006408675.1 Madoqua kirkii
GGGGGGGGGGGGGGGGGGGCAGCGCATCCTGGCTGTCGGGCAGGGCCCACGGTTGGGCAGGGCCTGCGTCTGTGAGACCTGCCCGCAGGCAGCACTGGGACTTTCCCACCTTTTAAGGACCAGCTGGTGCTGAGGCGGGGACACTTGTATCCTGCATGAACTTGTCCACCATGTAATTTATTTTCTCTGCTTTGCTGTTTGGGTTGTAAATGACATGTGAATATAAAAGAAAAGAAAAGAAGACCCTCTCTGAAGAGACAGCCCTCAGCTGGGGCTCACAGGGCTGTGGGACGAAGCCATTGGAGCTGGCTTCATGCGGCAGCCCCGCCCACCCCCAGCACCCACGTGCCACCCCGGTCTCCTGTGCATGCCAGGTGTACACGCCACCAGTAAAGCATCAACTGAGCATCTACTGCATATGGATATATGTAAATTAACCTGCATGCACATAAACACTACAGGAAAAGCTCCAGGCGTCTGTTCTAGGATAGAAGGCAACCTCTCGCCATTCCTGGCAATTCTCCACAGAGACTTTGGGGCTAAATAGCTTCACACCCAACATGGAAAGGACACAAAAACAGGCTGCAGAGCACGCCAAGCCCTCACATGCCACCTGTTTATCAAAGGAGAGGTGGTCCCTCATGGGACGGGCAAGCGGGAAAAGACACTTGGGAGGAACAGTGGCTCCGGGCTTTTGGTTTCCACACAAAAGCCTCTCCCGGAGGCAGAAGGGGCACCACCACCTCCATGCTGGGAGCCACGCCCATGCGGTGCCTGCCTGGTCTGGTTCTGGGGGGCGGGTGGGGAGGAAGGCCGTGGCTACCCCACCCCTAATATTTCTCACCACAGCCCCTGCCCTCCCTCTGGGGTCTCCTGATGCTGCCCACTGGCCTGGGCCCAGGAGGAGCACCCAGGCCTTGGTGGTCTGGGCAGCAGGGGGTTTCTGGGAGCTTCGCTCTTTACCTGCTGTTTGCAGAGCGGCTAGTCTTGGGGATACAGGGCTTTACTGCTGAGCACAGCTTTGTAAGCAAGTTTCTAGTGTTACAGAGGCACCTCTTCCTGTGACTTTTCTCAATTAAAAAAGCAGATATGATGCTTCGGCTAACAGAGATCGTGTTTCCAAGTTCAGGGATATAAATACAGAACTTTAAAAACCTCACAAGGACCTGTCCAGCAAAGTCCAGCACGCCAGCCAGGCCCCAGGTGTGGGGCCAGGACTCGGACTTTGTCGGGAACCCCCAACACAGGTCTCTGTGCTGAGGACCACCCTGGCTCTGATGGTTCCAAGAGGCCCCTAAGCCCCGTCAGTTCTTGCTCCGACACGTTAAGCCTGGGTCTTCCTTCCTAAACCAGAGGTGGCTGTGGAGTGAGTGTCAACAGAGAGCTGTGGAAGCCCCCCAGTGGCTGTGGCCTTCACTCCCATCGCCCATCCCTGTTTCTCTTGTCAATTTTCCTCTGTAAAGATGTCTAGACTGAAAAAAAAAAAGCGGCACATAGGTCAGGACATCAGGCTTGACAGGTGTTTCTTTAGTCGATCTGATCGCTGAAGAGTTATGGTCCATGAGTCAAACTCTATGGAAAAGCAGAACTGCTGTAACAGCTTACGAGTGTGAGCATCAGACACTAACCACATACCCGCTCTGTTTTTAAACCGCCGGGAACACGGGCTCCACAGTGATCATCCCAGGAGGCGAGGCGAGCCCACTGTGCAGTTTGCGGGTCACCGCTGAAAGGGCCAAGGTCTCTTCAAAGGTGCTGCCTTCCTCGAGGACCACAAAGGAGGCCCGCGGTTGCAGGTGTGGTGGCCCCAGCCCAACCATGAAAGGTGTAGGCACACGCGGCCCAGGAATCTTCAGAGAGCAGACACGGGGCGTTTCCAGAGATGATGTAAGAGACCATGGACTGCTAACCAGAGTTTCTATGTAAGAAAAGTATCTGCAATCTGACATTTTACTAAACGTGTATAGGCAGATGTATATGTTAAAAACTTGATTCTGTGTCTATGAATATGAAATCTGAACTATTTATTCACTGGAAGGCAAAGGAGAAGTCCTACACTTGCGCAGGAGAACTGGCAGATGCGTCTCCCCGCTCGCGGGCGGTGGCGGGCTGGGCAGTGGCAGGCTTGGCTGCATGGAGGCCTGTGCGGGCCGGGGGCTGGTGCGGCCTCAGCCTGCGGCAGCAGAGAGGGGCTGGGCCCTTCCAAGTGGCAGCAGCCTCCCAAGGCTGGCCGGTCCTTCACAGCCATCAGTTCCTGTTCAGTCTGTTTCTGAGGAGAAAACACAGGCCCGTCACCTCCACGTGCAGCACCAGGACGGCCTGCCCTCCCACGTCTAGGACTTCATCCAGAAGCTCGGCCTGCCCTCCAGCCTCCCTGCCCTCCAGCCCGAAGGAAAGTGGGGCAGGCCGTGGGGACAGAGGACGGGCTGCTGGCCGCACCTAGCAGGGCCTGGAGCCTCCCCTCGGCAAACCTAGGCCTGAGGCCGGGCCGTAAACCCTTGCCACGCACCACCTCCCCTTCCTGCTCCTCAGAACACACTGCTCACTCGGCAGGCTGCTTCCTGACATGTGTCCCACTGATGCTTTCATCTGTTGTGGGGCAGGGGGCGGCTGCAGAGAGACCCTCACCCAGGGTGCTTGCAGGGGGAGGGGGGGCAGTGTTGAGGATGGCTCAGAGGAACCAGTACAGAGAGACCAGCCCTCCCTGTCCCCTGGGTGCCTGTCTCGGCCAGAAGAGGATGATGCTACGAAGGCACGGCCAGCCTGGCCACCCCTGTTCTGACCCACCCAGGACACCAGCTCTTCACTCACAGTTGGAGTTACCCGCTGAGGGGAGCCACGGCTGGTGATTCAAACCCATTTATCCCAAATCCAGGTTAGCATTTTTAATTGTGGTCACATACACATACCATAAAATCGACTGTTTCAACCATTTTTAAGTGTACAGTTAGGTGGCACTGAGCACATTTCATAATTGTTGTGCAACAACTACCACGCTATTTCCAGCTATAAGAATATAATAAAAAAAAAAGACACCTAAATAAATTAGTGGGTCCTCATCCCAACAGTCTGCCATTTTGTTGGCAGAGCCAAAGCCAGGAGTGGGCAGGCCTGATGCTGGAGAAGGTGCCTGAGGCAACCAGGCCTGTGGGCCCATGCCTGTTCCCTGGTGCCCATGACACCCACCATGGTGACCCCATTGACTCATGGGGGCCTGCAGAAAACAAGGTCATGTCCAGAAAAACCCAGGCCTGGAACCAACCTCTGAAAGCCTACAAATTACAGAAGCTGAGAATTCAGATACTTCCTTGGTTTCCACAGCCTCCCATAAAGGGATGTGAGAGCTGGACCATAAAGAAGGCTGAGCACTGAAGAACTGATGCTTTCCAACTGTGCTCAGGAAGACTCTTGAGAGTCCCTTGGACAGCAAGGAAATCAAAGCAGTCAATCCCAAAGGAAGTCAACCCTCAATATTCACTGGAAGGGCTAAAGCTCCAATACTTCAGCCACCTGTGCAAAAAGCCAACTCTGGAAAAGACTGAAGGCAGGAGAAGGTACCACAGAGGATGAGATGGTTGGATGGCATCACTGACTCAATGGACCCAAGTTTGAGCAAACTCTGGGAGATGGCGAAGGACAGGGAAGCCTGGGGTGCTACAATCCATGGGGTCACAAAGAGTTGGACACAGCTGAGCGACTGAACACTACCTTGCTCCTGGCCAGCCTGTGACAAGGCCACCCGTGAGGAGGGTGGAGAGAGGAGGGAGAGGCCAGGAACTCAGGGGTCAACACCTGAGAAAACCAACACCGGATAATGTGGTGTGTCTGAGGTGTCAAACTGTCTTCAATAAATAACCTCCTAAAGCTTTCTTTCAAGTACTAGTGTCCTGATCCAGAGAAGCTGAGAAACGAACTCAAGCTGTGGATTCTGTATATCTAAGATGGAAGAGGAGTCTCATGTCCTCTACATCAGGAAGAAATACGGAAATGCAAGATATAGGATTTTTCACCCTTTTTTAAAAGAAAAAGCACTTCCTGTATCTAAGCAGTGAAAGGCTCCCTCTGCTTCTGTTCCCCAATTCGGGCTGAATTTCCTTGTCAGGAACAGACAGGCCTATTTTGTCTCCTGCCAGGTAGCTTGTCTGGCTCAGGTGATGTTCTGACTTATTCTCTCCTTTGGCTAAGAAATGATCAGAGAAGTGTGGGTTCACTGGTGGATTAACTGTGCTCCTTCCGTTCCCTGCACATGTTTAACAAATGCAAAATGAAACAGACCCAACGGTCAACCCTTTATCACAGATGCTCAAATGGGTTCTGCTGCCTGGTGTCCCTGGAAGCAGCCAGACAAGGTGGTCCTGCTGCCAGACGGCCTGAGAAATAGCAGCTGCCCTGGCCCTAGACTCAGCTCCCCGCCACCCAGTGCCCTGGCACCCTCAGAGGACGGCACAGTCCTGGGGGGCTCCTTACCCAGTGGAGGTCCGGCCTGGGGGCTCTGCATGTCAAAGGGCTCTGCGCTGGCCTCAGGGGCTCTGGGCTCCCACAACTCACTGTTTTCAGACACCTCCACATAGGCGTCACCCAGCCCTTTGTGAAGGGCCGCGGGGTCGCCGGCGCAGGGGCCCTGGCCCTCACTGCCTGTGTCAGCCACAGCCCGAGTTTCCTCGCCCATCTTCTCGGCAAACCACTGCTTGACCTGCTGGGCGCTCATCTGGGTCTTGTCGCAGAGGCTCTGCAGGTCCTGCTCGTACAGCATCTTGTGGGTCACGTAATAGTCTTGCAGCAGCTCCCGG
Source organism: Madoqua kirkii (assembly GCA_006408675.1). Classification (NCBI taxonomy): domain Eukaryota; kingdom Metazoa; phylum Chordata; class Mammalia; order Artiodactyla; family Bovidae; genus Madoqua; species Madoqua kirkii. The sequence goes on from SJYC01105157.1 coordinate 4,791, forward strand.
TTGCCGGGTGCGATGACTAGCAGCCCGGGGGGGAAGTTGCCCCTCTTGTAGTCTTCGTACCACTTGAGCTGGCCGTTCTTCAGGGCGTACCGGCTGTCCCCAAACCAGCGCACCACCTCGGGCCGCGGCAGGCCCGTCTGGGCCATGATGGAGTCGTAGTCCTGGGTGCTGGGCCACTGCGTCTGCACGAGAGCTGCCGCAGCAGGTGCCGCTGCTGGGCTGTCTTCTTGCAGCCTGCCTTGCCTGGCGGCTGCTCCACCAGCTTGCCGGGCGCCTCGTCCTCGGGCTCGCAGACGCCCAGCCCCACGAGCTCACCCTTGCCGTTGGCCTCTGTCACCCGCAGGTTCTTGAGGTTGATTTTGATGGGGCTGACTTTGCGTTCAGCCAGCGAGTGGCCACCGGGCGCTTCTGGGGAGCCATTTTCCCCGGCTAAGACCTCCTCCCCCTCGGGCTCAGCGGCCTCCTCCTCCCCTGGTGAAGCCCCCTCCTCAGCCTTCTTGGCCTCCTCGGCACTCACTTTTTTCCGTCTCTCTGAAAACCAGCCATCAATCTCCCTGCGGGTCATTTTGGTCTGAGTCCTCAGGCGGTCCAGCTCCTCATCCAGGGGAAGGGGGTTTTGTGCAAAACTGCTCTCCAGGGCTCTGAGCTGCTCAGGGGCCCGCTCCTTGTATTTGGTTGGTGTGAAGTCAGGGGTCTGGTGCCAGGACTGTCGCTTGGCAGAAGGTGGGGTGGCCAGGGTGGCCGCCGTGGGGAGGCAGGTCACCTCGGGGGCCTTGCCGGATGGGGAGAAGGGCGTCTCAGGCACAGGGTCGACAAGCAGGGTGCTGTGCTCTCCAGGCAGCCCGGCCCTGGAGCCCTTGAGGTTCCGGCAGTGGTACCTGCGGTCGCTGAACCACTTGCGCACCTCCCGGGTGCTGAGGCCTGTGACTTTGGTCAGATGCTCCACTTCGCTCTGCCCGGGGAACTGGTTCCGACAGAAGCTCCCTTTCAGAGCTGACAGCTGTTCATGAGACTTCTTGTTCTTGTAGATGCTGGCATCGAGGAAGGCTTGGGAGGTGATGCTGGGGCAGGCCGTGAGGAGCGACTGGGCAGCATTCACCACCTTCACGGCCGACGTCGTATTTGAACACACGGTGTTAATGGGTGCAACAGCGGGCGGCTTGGGGACAGAGGTGACTGTCAGGGGGAGAGAGGAGCTGGGAGCCTGCAGCCCATTGGCCATCAGAGGCTGAGTGACCAGAAGTCCCCCCGCTGCGCCCTCCGGCTGCCCCACCACATGCCCGGGCAGAGCGGCCTGGATGAGGTGCTGGACGTTGCCACTGCTGGCAACCAGGGGGGTGTTGAGGACCGTGATGGTGGGCTGGGGCACTGACTGATGACGGTGTTGAACATCTTTTTCCGGGCGTCCTCAATCTCCTCTGGGGACCAGCTGATGCCCTGCTTCAGCCTCTGGGCGGTGAACCAGATCTTGAGCTGTTCCTCCGGGTACTTGGTGACCACAGTCAAATAGCAGAGCTCGGCTTTGGTTGGGTAGGGGAACTTGTGGAAGGAGTTCTTCAGAAAGCTGTTGGAGTCCATGGCCGCGTTGTACGTGGGAATGCTGCTCAGCGGGATCATCACTTTGGGGAGGGACCTGGCGGTGGGCAGGGGCTGCTGGGCCTGCGGGGGTGGCTGCTGCAGGGAGAGGAGCTGGGCGATGCCCGCAGGCAGCACCGGCACCGTCCCCAGCAGGGGACCGTTGGCCGAGTGCGGGGGCTTCGTAGGGTTGGTTGAGGCCTGGCTGGTGGGGGCTGCCCCGTTGACAAAGGCGTGGTCCCCCTCTTTCACCTCTGTGTCGCCAGCTGGAGGGTTTGGTAAGGCCTCCCCAGCGGGCTGGTTGGGCACGCTCTCCTTGAGCGTGTGGATCTTCTTGGCTTCAGCTCTGCCTTTCATTATCTTCATGATTGGAGTCTTGGTGAGGATGATTTCCGCCTGTCCATCCGTCCCTTCCACGCTTGGCTCCCCTGACAGGTCAGGAGGGCTGGCGCCCTCGGGGACACTCTGCTCCACAACCAGGTGATTGTCTGGCTTGGCCACATTCCACACAAAGCTGGCTTCCCCCGAGTGACACTTGGCGTTATGCAGAGAAAGCCCCTCGGGAGTTTTTGCCAGAAAGCTGCATTCAGTGCATACAAAGCTTGGGTCTTTGTTAAAGTCTGTGTGCTCTGAGCTCAGATGTCCCACAAACTGGGTTATGTCCTGGGATCTGAAGTCACAGTATTTACAGGCATACGCGTAGCCGTCCAAGGTGCTCCGGTGCCCATTGGCGAGCGAGGGGACATCGGGACCACTGGCGCTCTGGGTGGCCTCGGTGCTGGTGGCGGGCGCTTCCGGGGGTGGCTCCTGGGGGGGCCCCTCAGGCCCGGGCTCTGCGGGTGGGGCCTCGGCGCTGGAGCTGGGCAGAACCACGGTCTTCACGGGGATCATGCACGGGGTGGTGGACTTCCTCTTGCTGGCCATGACGACCGTCGTGCTGGGTGATCAGAGGGCGACAGCTCCTCCCACGGGGGTCTCACAGCACGGCTTCCAGCTGCTCCATGAGGCCCAAAGGAACAGCTTCCGAGGGCTTCTTCAGTTGTTGGCAGAAAACAGGTTTTCCCTGTTAAACCTAGGGAGGAAAAAAAGAGAGGTGAGGCTCTCCCGAGAGGTGTGTGCCCCCGAGCCCCAGACACTCTGCTGCTAGCCTCCGGTCACCCGGGCCTTCTCCCGAGGAAGGCAGCGGCACCTTGGATGGAACGTTCCAGTCGGGAGCCCCTTAAGCACAAAACAGTGCCCCGAAGAGTGATGTGGTCATCCCGACACCACGGGACAGACTTCAGCCATGTGTTTCTGTTTTGTGTTTCCCTCTGTTTGCGCGCATAAAATAACTCGGATTCAAAAACAGCAACAACCAAAATAATGCTCTTCTGGACCTTCAAATGAATTCTGGCCATGTCAGAGCGAGGACAAAAGATCCCAGTGTAATTCTTGTTTAAATGTTTGGGCCAATAAGGGTTTTCTTTTCATAGCCTTCCCACACAGGAGTGCAGAACACCGCCTCTGCCTCTCCGGCGCCAAGCCCAGAGGCCACATTGAGGCGGCGCGTGTCCGGGGAGAGGGCGCTGCTGCCCCGGGGCTGAGCTCTGGGGACCGGCCCTGCCCTGTCACCCTGGCTCCAGGCTGCAGGAGAGGGACCACCTCAGAGTTACTGCCTGTACCCCAGACTCCTGCTGCTCAGGTAAAGCCCAAGGTCGAAGGGTCAGAGGGTGCACAGACACAGTTTGTGGCCCTGTGACTGTACCTCGCTCCCTGGGGCAGAAGCCCCTTAAGTGGCTTCACCTTGGGTGTGCGTGCGACCCGTGACCTTGTATTGGGCTTGCTTTTTATTTCTTCTGGTGCCTTTATTGTTTCTTAAAAAAAAAACCCAACCCTGAAAGCTTTGATCCATTTGAAATTTATTTCAAAAGCTGAGATGATTTATTTACATGTAAAGTACTACTAATTCTTTCATGAGATGCCAGGATAAAACTTTCTGTGATGTCTATTATTGATATTAACATACCACCACAATCTTCATTACCTTTCTTTCAGCAAATTGCAGTGCTGATAATGACCAAAATAACAGTTATTCTAACACCAGAATCGTATTATCATCAGTGTTTAGATTTGATATAAAAGTGTAAAAAAAAAGGTAAAATACCTCCATGTAAGTTCTTAATAAATAAACACAGCAAACTACATTTTTTTTTCCCTTTAAGATCTGGTGATCATGATGATAAAAAATAATTGCTAGTAAAAAAAATAGTTGGTGTGAGATAAGGAAAAACATACGCCCAGTGCACCCACTTGTTACCATTTCCTCCACTGAAATGTTATGCATCTTTTAAACTTAATTTTTAATAGTAAAAATAAAACAGCAATATTAAGTAAAATTTAAGAAAACCACCTATAGTTTTCCATCTACTGCAAATATTTTGTACCCATTTTTAATCACGAATGGGCACACACGTGTTTTTTTTTTCATTAAACATTTCATCATAAAGTGTCATTAAATAAGCTTCATAATTATAATATTCAATAGTGCCTAATAATTAGTACCCCTACAGAGTTCAGCCTCCTCTGCTACACACAGGCCTCACTGTCCTCCTCTCATGGGTGACAGTGAAATGACCTCTGGATATATAGGATGTATTTCTTCTATCAAATTATTTCCTGAGGGTGAGCACACAGAAATGGGTAATTTACCAGATCAATGGGTAATTTACCAGTATCAAGATTTCTAAGCTCCTCTATATAGTACCAGTAAACATTTTAAATCAAGTGCTTTACCACCTGATTAAATTCCAAATCAGGAAAACTTAAGGATAATACAGTTATGTTTTCAGCAGGCAAATCAGATTTTCAGATAAGTCACTGAAAGACGTCAAAAAGAATAATGAATGTGCAAGTGACAAGAAAAAACTGACTTCATCAAAATTAAAATAACTTTCTGTGCCTTAAAGGCTGCCATCAACAAAGTGAAAAAGACAAGCCACAGAATGGGAGAAAATATTTGCAAATCATATCAGATAAAAGGGCTTATAACTGAATAATAATAAGACAAAAATCCAATTAAGAAATAGGTAAAGAATTTGAATAGACATTTCTCCAAAGCAGGCCTACAAATGAACAATAAGCATATTTAAAATGTACTTGGGCTTCCCTGGTGGCTCAGTGGTAAAGAATCCGCCTGCTGATGCAGGAGACATGGTTTTCCCTGCTCTGGGAAGATCCCACATGCCGAGGGGCAGCTAAGCGCACGCACCACAACTACTGATCCCATGCTCTACAGCCCAAAGCTGAAAGTGCTGAGCCCACGTGTGGCACCTACTGAAGTCCACACCCTAGAGCCCACGCTCCACAGCAAGAGAAGCCACCTCAGTGAGCAGCCCATGCACCGCAATGGAGAGCAGCCCCCAACTTGCTGCAACTAGAGAAAGCCCCTGGAGCAACGAAAACCCAGCAAGCCAAACATGAGTAATTTATTTTTAAGTGCTCAACATCATTAGTCATTCAGTTCAGTTCAGTTCAGTCATTCAGTGGTGTCCAACTCTTTGCGACCCCATGAATTGCAGCATGCCAGGCCTCTCTGTCCATCACCAATGCCCGGAGTTCACTCAGACTCACGTCCGTCGAGTCAGTGATGCCATCCAGCCATCTCATCCTCTGTCATCCCCTTCTCCTCCTGCCCCCAATCCCTCCCAGCATCAGAGTCTTTTCCAATGAGTCAGCTCTTCCCATGAGGTGGCCAGAGTACTGGAGTTTCAGCTTTAGCATCATTCCTTCCAAAGAAATCCCAGGGCTGATCTCCTTCAGAATGGACTGGTTGGATCTCCTTGCAGTCCATGGGACTCTCAAGAGTCTCCTTCAACACCACAGTTCAAAAGCATCAATTCTTCGGTGCTCAGCTTTCTTCACAGTCCAACTCTCACATCCATACATGACCACTGGAAAAACCATAGCCTTGACTAGACAGACCCTTGTTGGCAAAGGAATGCCTCTGCTTTTTAATATACTATCTAGGTTGGTCGTAACTTTCCTTCCAAGGAGTAAGCGTCTTTTAATTTCATGGCTGCAATCACCATTTGCAGTGATTTTTGAGGCCCCCTCCCCACCCAAAATGAAGTCTGACACTGTTTCCTCTGTTTCCCCATCTATTTCCCATGAAGTGATGGGACCAAATGCCATGATCTTTGTTTTCTGAATGTTGAGCTTTAAGGCAACTTTTTCACTCTCCTCTTTCACTTTCATCAAGAGGCTTTTTAGTTCCTCTTCACTTTCTGCCATAAGGGTGGTGTCATCTGCATATCTGAGGTTATTGATATATCTCCCGGCAATCTTGATTAGGGAAATACAAATCAAAACCACAATGAGATGCTAATTTACTCCCACCAGGATGGGTATAATCACAATGACAGATGATAACACTACAGGCGAGGAAGTGGGGAGACTAGAGCCCTCCAGCATCACTGGCTGGAAGATGAAATGGTGCAGCCTTTGCTGCACTTGAGAAAATAGTTGGGCACTTTCTCAGAAAATTAAATATAGAATTACCATAAGGCCCAATAATTCCACTCCTAGGGGTATACCAAATAGAAATGAAAATATGTCCACACAAATATTCCTAGTGATAGTCCTGAAGTAGAAGCAACCTCAATGGCCATCAACAGGTGAATGAATAAACACAACAGGCTTTGTCCATGTGACACGCTACTGCTCAGCCATAAAAAGGCATGAAGTACTGGCGTGGGCTACAGCACAGATAGAAAGATCATGAAGGCAGACGCATGATGCCACGTATGGCGTGGCTGCGTCTGTGTGCAACACTCAGAATAGGCACCTCCATAGTGACAGAAGGTAGACTAGTGTTTGCCAACGGCAGGGAGGGAAGGGGAAAATGGGGACTGACTGAATGCTAACGGGGATGAGGTTTCTGTTTGGGGTGATGTATAAAAATGTGAATATGCTAAAAACCACTGAAAGGACTTCAAAAACCCAAGAGAGTGGAGGATGGCAAGTTACAGCCCTCAGTTCTGCAGAAGAGGGCCATCACTGTCACGTCTCAGATCCAGTACAGCTGGCCTCACTGATTTATGGTGCTTCCTGAGCTGCCTTCCTCTTCCTCACGATCGCCCTGGGAAGGTGAAAGCAGTGGCTGTGAACACCAGTCAAGGCGAGAAAGGGACGAGAACCGAAGGGATGAGAACCGCAGACCTGGCGTCCCAGGAAGCAAGCGTGGTCACCGGGAGGCCCGCCTGCCCAGCCCAGTCCCCGACACTCAGGCCGAACTGACCTTTGTGATGACGACTGGGCTCCAGAAAGCAGAGTTCGGTACGTCCCTTGTGTTTATTTACTGAGGCTAAGCAGGGGACAACACGAAATGGAACTGATTTAAGGAGATGGTCCTAATGTCTGAATTAACAATTTAGTCTCAAGGTAGCCCCCCAACTGTCTTCCAAATCAACGATCTGGGAGAGTACCACTGCCAACTGTTCTGAGTGGCTTGGTCACCTGTTATGAAGGAAGCTGATTAAACAGCAGGAGCAGGGGTGGGGTGAGGGGATAGCAATTGCCAAAGGTCCCTGAGAGTTGACTGTGGGTGGACAGCGCTGTAATCCACACTCTCACTTCATTCCCACAGCAAACCCCGGCCCAGAGCGGTGCAGGAACCGCCTGCAGGGCACACAGCTGGCAGGCAGAGGAGGCTGGCAGGGGGCTCCAGAGGCTGCCCTCCACGAGTGCACGCACCGAGCTCTCTGAGCAAGCACAGCACTGCTGGAAGGAGGCCTGGAGGACTTTCCTGAGCTGTACTTCCCCCCAAATGTTTATCAGGAAAAATGCCAAACATACAAAAAGTTGAAAGAATTTTCCAGTGAATTCCCACATACTTACCACCTGCATGACATCATCCGGCTATTTTCGGTAATACCACCCATTTAGCTAAGAGGGGCTGAGTCTATTTGTCATACATTTTTTTCAAGGGTATCCAATAAAAGTGGTATTGAAAGAGTAAGGCCCTATCTAGAAAGCCCATCCAGAAGCGGCTCATGGACCCTGGCGGACATGCGGGGCAGCAATTACCTTGAGGAAACAGACTGTCAAGCCCTGAGTGAGGTGAGCTGATAAAAATGTGAGGTTTTGTGCTGCCAAAGAGATCTGCAGACAAGGACCAGATGACAATCCCAGGTTCATCATTCTTTGCACAATCCTTTCTCCACCCTGTCTTGAAAGTTTGTCTTGTAAATGCATTGTTTTTCTTTAATGAGGAAATAAGACTGAATATACATAACTTTCCCCCCAAAATCTGTCTTTGGAAACCATGAACTGCTCAGTTTCCTAAACTAGCAAAGCGCAGCTAAGTTACTGTACTTCAACACTGCAAATAATCACATTTGTGGGGCTGGAGAAAAAAAATGTTTGTAGATCAAATTCTTAAAGTGTTTAGCTTTATAGATAAGTCAGGAACTTTCCATTGTTGTTTTAACTCTGAGGAAGGAACTGGAAGGACAATAGGAGTTCAACAAAAGATTTCGAATGTTGAAAAGGCGACTGTTAGCAGACGCTTTCCAAGTGTTACGGGGGCCAGGCTTTGGCCCTCCTTGACATGTGACACACAATGTACCGATAGAAACAGGAGTAATGGGAAAAGCTGACAGAGCTGCAGAAACATAATCAGGGATTTTAATATGCTCTTCATGGTTCTGAAAGCTCAAGTAGACAACAAGAAAGAATGGGTCTAAGACGTCGATAGTGAGGATGGCTTGACAGGTACGGGTAGTCTTGAATATCCTACACATCATATTCTTTTAAGAACATTTATGAGACAAAGTTTCTCTAAGAAATAATAAAGAAAAGTGAAAATCCTCCCTGTTTTCCCCAGACAGAGCCACTGTTAACAATCTAGTGTCCACTATTTCAGACATCTTTTAGAGGCATAAGCTACTATAACCAGTGCTGTTAAAAACCTAAAATGGAGTTGTATTTTGTTCTGATCCTCTCTTTTCTTCCCACAATGATGCAGTTTCAACATCTTTTAATGTCAGAACCTACCGTTTATCTCACTCTTTTAAACAGTATTCTAATTTATGCATCCACCAAAATTTACTTAACTAGTCTAGCTCTTAACAGACGTTTGCATTTCTCCAATTTTTAAAATTCTTACAAATAATGGTTCAATGGCTATCCCTGAGAATACTTTTGTGCATCTGAAAGCACCTGAAATTCTAAAGTTCTTTTAAGTAGAATTGCTGTAGCACTGATTATTTCTTTATTTTTGGCTGTGCTTCGGCGCGAGCCGGCGCTGCTGCGCACAGGCTTCAGGGCCGCTCTCGAGTTGTGGTGTGTGAGCTTCTCACCGCCACGGCTTCTCCTGCTGTGAAGAACAGGCTGTAGCTCTAGCTCAGGGGGCTGAGCTTCCCTGCGGCATGTGGGACCTTGCTGAAGCAGGGACTGAACGTGTGTTCCCTGCACCGTCAGGCAAATTCTTAACCAGTGGGCCACCAGGGACGTCCTGCTGCAGCATTTAAAGTACTGTCAGTAAAGTGCGCCGCTGCCCTCCAAACAGGCGGTACTGACTTTCGCTCCCATCAGAGAGGGACGTGGCCTCAGTGTCGCCGCCCGGCGTCACTCCTTCTAGTCTCTGCTTGAACGCACATAGAAGCGGTCACTATTGCTTCACTTGCATTCTGTGCAGCAAGGGCTGCAAACCTTCTCGCACGTTGTTGATACCTGTGATAAATTACTTTTGCCTGCTTTTTCTGTAGATTTTTAAGAGTTCTCTACATATTAAGGAAATTGGCTCTGCATCATCTATCACAGAGAAAGCTGTGGTTTATACCAAGATTGCAAGATGTTTTAATACTAGGAAATTTCTAAAAATAATTAACATCATTGCTAAGTTAAATGGGAGAAACCAAAATAGCATTTTAATAGGGTTATACTCTAATTTCTTCTTGTGGTTAAAAAAAAAAACACCACATGACATAAAATTCCCCGCCTTAACTGCTTTGAAGCATAGAGTATCACTAGCACACCCTCACTGTTGTTTAGCAGGCCTCCAGATCTCTTTTCTTTCACCTTGGAGAACTGCAGCTCTAGACTCTAGAGCTCTAGACTCACTGAACAACCCCCTCAGCCCTTGAAAACCATCATTCTACTTTCTGCTTCTACGAGTCTGACAACTGTAGACCCCCCATGTAAGTGGGACTATGCAGAATTTGTGTGGACCCCCCGTGTAAGTGGGATTATGCAGAATTCATGTGGAGCCCCCATGTAAGTGGGACTATGCAGAATTCGTGTTTCCAAGGCTGGCTTCTTTCACTTAATGTCCTCAAGGTTCACCCATTTGGTGCCATGTGACATGCCCCCTCGGCATCCCTGCTGAAGACCATCTGCCCACGTATGACAGGGTTTATCCACAGGGCTCTGTCTCCACGCCAGTCCCACACTGCTTTGATCGCTGTCGCTTTGTAATATGTTTGAGATCAGGATGGGCAAGGTCTCTAGCTGTTTTTCTTTCTCGAGATTATCATGGCTATTCAGGGTCCTTTGAGATTCCAGATGGGTTTTAGATTTTTTTTCTATTTGTGCAAGACAATGTCATTGGGATTTTGATAGGGGTTGCACCAAACCTGGTTTCAAGGCAGTTGGGTTGAGTTTGTTCTTCTTTTTCTAGTTCCTTGAGGTATAAAGTTAGGCTGTTGATTTGAGATCTTTTTTTTTTTGACCACACCATGCAACTTGAGGATCTTAGTTCCCCAACCAGGGACTGAATCCATTCCCCCATAATGGACCACAAAGCCCTAACTGTTGGACCCCCAGGGAATCCCCTCTCTCTTTTTCCTAATGAAAGAATCTATCACTATCAAGGCCTCCTGTAGTACTGCTTTTGCTGTATATCAAAGTTTTGTTATGTTGTGTTTTTGTTTTCACTTGCTTCAAGGTGTTTTCTAGTTTCCCTTGTGATTTCTCCCTTGACCCACTGTTGTTCAAGAATGTATTGCTTAATTTCTTCATATTTGTGAATTTTTCAGTTTTACTTCTGCTACTAGATTAAGACCTATACATACTGATGTGAGTATCTCCCTTAAGACATTTAAATAATGAAATATGTAATATACTACATAATATATGATTTCATCATATAATAATCTATCTGGACTTGTATTTGCTTGAATATGAAAAGAATTCAGAAAAACAAAGGATAAATATTGATCCATTAAACAATAATGACTTTATCAGGAAGGAAAAGAGAATTTACTTTTTAACTTTATGCCCTCTATATTGTTTGAATTTGTACAGTCATGTGTTGCTTTTAATTTTAAAAGTAGCAGTAAGGATGAAAATAAATAAAATGAATGGTGCCAGTAAGCGGCAAACTGCAAATAGGGTAGCCAGCACACAGAATGGTATGTTGTGAGCTGCTCATGAACAGCCAGGAGGTTTCACTGTCACATGACGATCCCATGCACAAGAGGTACAAGAGAGGGGCTGAGGGAGGGGGTCCTGATGCCCTCGCAGATCCCAAGGCCGTGTCAAAATGGAGCCCCTATCTTATCATTTACTAGGCAAACTTGTCCTGCTGAAGTCATTCAACTGGAACAATAAATTACATCTACCATGGATTTACCTGTATCAGAGAGATGGAGGGAATCTGACCACTCATTGTTTTCACAGTCATCAATGACTGTGATCATTTTGTTGGACCCTTGACACTCTCAATCCATTAGGGCACAATTTAATTGAGGCAGAGTCCTTGGAAGTGCAGAGTTTTTACCCTTGAAATTAACCCTAATCACAAGCATCCTAAAGATTACCTACTTGTGTGAAGTTCCACAGGATAGCTGAAAAACTGAGTGAGCCCCACGTGCTAGAAGTGTCAGAAAGTTGTATGGGGGCCAGATGTGCAAGCAAAGTAAAACCAAACACCCAGCAGGTTTTCATTGTGAAGTCAGTCTGGGCTGTAAGTGACAGACCTTTCAGAGTCGCTGTGTGGCACGAATCAGGTGGTCCCCGTCACAGCAGTGGCTGGAACTGTGAACCTGTGAGCTACTGCCATAAACTCTGGGTTAATTCAATGGCTTCCACTGCCAGAGACTTCTGAAGTGTAAGATAATACTGCACACAAGCAGATCAATTTGCACGGATGGCGCTACTGCTACGCTAGAAAGACAGTCACTCCTCTGTGGCCAAGTGCTCCGTGGCCTGCAAAGCGTGTTCATTGCTCTCAGTCCACCCCAGTGGCCTCCAGAGTCGGTTACTATCGTTCCTGCACCCAGAGCACCGGAGAGCTATTGGGCAAGAAATGGGAGGGGACAGATTCACATATGAGCCCGATGTTCTCTCTTTTTTAAGCCACGTTCACTCTGAATACTAACTGAATGATAAACTCACTACCTTTCATTAGTTTTACATTATCCACATTATTAATTACATAATTTTGAGCCTTCTTACAGAGGGCTCAAAGATTTTTACAAGCGGAATTTGTTGGACGGTGTTATTTTTCAAGATAAATGACTTGACGAGGCATTCATGAGCCTTCACATGTATAACATTTTTAGAGTGTAAGAAGAGGGGAGGGATTGTTTCCTCCAAGCATGACTAGAGAACTCTGCTACGGTGGGGCTAAGTGATTAGACTGAGGTTAGTCAGCAGGAATCAACAACAAAAAGAACATAAGGGAGAACGTCCAGCCTCAGGAATGTGTGTGGGCAGGACCCTGGCAGCCCAGCAGATCTGCTGGCTGGAATTGTCAGATTTCTGCTGAAACAAAGAAAGGAGTTACAAAGAACTGGAGTCTGTTTCTGAGCCAAGGCCTCAAGTGTCAAAGCCCTGTCAAGCCCAGGGCTGGCCTCTTTGGATACCTGCGGGTCACAGTACTTTCTACACTCAGGAATCACCTCCCAGCGGAGGGCTTGGGGCCAGCACTCTTTACTCATTTTTCCCCTTCAAACAGTTTTTGTTTCTGTCAAGTCATCAACAGAAATAGCCTGCTCCAGTCAGATGTTGTCACCTCTATGGTGAACAGTAATTCACTCTTTCTCAAGCTCAGAAGAGTGATGAGAATAAAAATACAGCAGCTCAGAATTAAAGGGACCCTGTGCTGTGTGCTCAGCTGCACAACCGTGTCTGACTCTTTGCAACTCTAAGGACTGCAGCATGCCAGGCTCCTCTGTTCACGGGATTCACCAGGCAAGAATACTGGACTCGAGAGACCATGTATTTCAATCGTTCGACTTTACATGAATCATCTTGAAAGTGTCACTTCTGTGGTTAGGATGGCTAACCACCCAGTTCTACACGGTGGTTAGGCTGGCCCAGGCCTGACTGGCTCCAGAGACGGGGAGCTCAGCATCTACTGGGTTTGAAAAGATGTTAGAAATGATTCCTTATAGCGAGCACCCCCAAAATTACCTTCCTGGGGGCTTTACTCACTAGGGTTAATTTTTCACTCAAAAATAGTTGAAGACTTCCTATGTGCTCAGTACTACGTGCTCAGTACTGGGAAAAAAAGGGCTTTTGAAAAGACATCATTGCTGTACTGCAGAAGCTACTCAGTTACTGGAGTCGTCAGGCTCTTCACCAGCCATCTGGGGCATGCTTTCCTTTTGCACAACTGGCTTCCCTTGCCCACCTGCAGTTGGGTGTAAACAGTGAAATGTAAGCAAATGTGTCATCTCCAGGGGAAAGCATTAAGAGAAAGTACATGCTTTGCTTCACTGTTTACTCTGGCAACTCGGAAATGTTTCAGATAGTAGCTACTCTGTTAGCCTGGGTCCTAAAGGGAGAACAAAAGTTGATCTGTAATGTACATGTAACATGAGCAAGAAATAACTTTTGTGGTTTTAAGTCACTGAGGTTTTTGGAGTTGCTTGTTACTACAGCACAATCCAACCCATCCTGACAGATACACAGTATAAGGGAAGCCAGACAAATCAACACAAACCAAACAATAAGCCAAGGGTTGCAGTGGAGGCATGCATGGGACTCGGTGAGAGTGCAGGAGGTTTACCACCAGCTAAGCTTTCCAGATGTCGTGGGTAAGGCCTCGGAGAAGGGGCAGCCTTTCAACAGAGGCTGGAGGTTGAGTAGATCTGCCAAGCAGACATGTTAAGAAAAGAGGGTTCTAGACAGAACTTAATGAAAAGCCATGGAGGGAAGAGAGGACATGGTCTGGAAAGAGACCAAGGAGCTTGGTTTTGCTGGCATAGGAGACTGAATGTGGTGGATTTCCCACGAGGCTGAAGAAGAAGTTTCCAGGATCCTCACTTGATGGGCTCCCTCTGAGGAATGTATCTATATTTTTGTAAATGTATGCTTATATTGGGCTTCCCAGGTGGTGATAGTGGTAAAGAATCCACCTGCCAATGAGGGAGACACAGAGAGATGCAAGTTCAATCCCTGAGTTGGGAAGATCCCCTGGAGGAGGAATGGCAGCCCACCCCAGTCTTCTTGCCTGGAGAATCCCATGGACAGAGGAGCCTGGCGGGCTACAGTCCATGGGGTCACCACGAGTCGGACACAGCTGAGCACCACCACCATGCTTATATTTTTGATACTTTCCCCTCCTCAGGAGACCCTTCCTCCTAATGTTCAGGTTCCACCAAAGCTGGTCTGCTTTTGAGGGGGTGGAGGGGAGCAGGAGATGACCTGAAGCCTTATTAATCATCTGCATGACACCTTCTCCCATATTTACAAGAAGGAGTCTGGTTCCCCAAGAATCTTGTCCCACCCAAGCCAAGCACTCTCCTTCCTGCACGTGGGGTCATGGCTGGAACGTCTGGCATTGTCTCAACTGCTCTTCTCTGAGAGTGCTCCTATTTGTCTAGAGCTCTCTCAAGGGTGGCACCTGAATCTAAACCTACTTCTCCAGATGGAGTCATGATGTATTTATCACTTTTCTTACTGGAGTTTCATGCATCATACTTTATCCTTCCATAAAAGCTGTGACCCAGGGATGCCAGACTCTTTACACTGTGAGATTCCCCAGAACAATATGGAGACGTGCTCTTGGATTTAATTCACACCCAGTACCAGTAGCAAAATACAACACTGGACTTTTCCCCTTTAGGTCTGGGAGACTTAGAGGAATAAGTTTGATACAGAAAAGAAAGTTAATTCATTTCAGAAATGTTTACTAAGCACCTACACCCTGTGCCAGGCACTGTCCTAGATGCCAGAATATGCTAGAATAGAACAAAAGATGAAAAAGAGATACAAAATTCTCTGCCACCCTGGAGTTCCCATTCTTGTTTAGGGGGGAGACAATAAACCAAATAAATAAGTGGAACTGTGTGTTAAAGAATAGTAAGAGGAGGACTTCCTCAGTGGTCCAGTGGTTAAGAAGCTGCCATCCCACGTGGGGGAATGTGAGTTCAGTCTCCGGCTGGGGAACTGAGATCCCACATGCCACAGGGAAACTGAAGGCACGTGGCAACTAGAGAGCCTGCATGGAACAGCTACTGAGCCTGCTGCTCCGGAGCCCGTGCTCTGCAACAAGAGAAGCCTCCAGCACGCCGTAACTGGAGAAAACCCGCACGCCACAGTGGAGACCCAGCACAGCCAAAAAAGCAAAAACAAAAACCACCTGATGGACTGCAGAAGGCAGTGGGCAGCACGTCTCCAGTGCTGAGAGAGAGTGAGAGCGAGCAGGAAGTGCAGCGGAGAAAGGCAAAGCAAGGAAGCGGGACAAGGAGCGTCGTGGCTGGGGAGGTGACACAAGGCCACGGCTTTAAATATGGGGGCTGGAACGGCTTTCCTAAGAGCGTGACGCTGGAGCAGGGACTCAGAGGTGAGGCAGTGAGCCATCCTGCAGCTGAAGAGCCTCCCAGGCAGAGGCATGAGCTGCTGCAAGGACCTGGAGGTGGCGATGTGCCTGTTTGTTCGGGACAGCTGAGCGGGAGCAGTCAGGGGTGAGCAGCAGAGGACGGGGCCCAAGGGGTGAGCAGCAGACGGTGCGGGCCATGCTGACAACCCGGGCTGCTCTGAGCTGGGCAGCCCCCGGCGTGGCGGGGGCTAGGAGCGGAGGGCTGACGAGGCCTGACGTGTGTCCCACAGGACACAGCTGCTGGCCGTGTCGAGAACAGACTGCAGGAAACACAAGAGGAGAAGCAGGAAGCCTGTCAAGCGGGGATGGCAGTGATCCAGGCAGGAGATGACAACAGCCTGGGCCAGAATGGTTAGAGATGGAGGGAAGAGAAGCGTCTGGAGTCTGGGACCTTCTGACAGTAGAGCTGACAAGGTTTCCTAAGGGACTGGATGGAGCACGTGAAGGAATCGCATCCACAGGTTTCAAGGATGAGTCCAGGGTGTTTGCCCTAAGCCACTGGAAGGGTGGTGTTGCCATCAACCAAGATAGGTTTGTACCTAGAAGCTTCCTGTCAAAAGCCAAAGCCAATGTGTGCTGAGACTGGAAGGCCCCTTTCTCGGTTAGAGACTAGACCGAGCTGGCTTGGCCATCAGCATTCCAGGGAGGCTGTGCAAGGCCAGTGTCCCAGTGAAAAGACTCTGTTCTCTGCCCAAACCTGCTCGAACCCACAGAGAAACTACGGAAAGCGGGATGGGGGCCCAGGGGATGAGGAGGTGAGGAGAGAGGGAGGGTGGGGACCAACAGAGGCTACCTTGAAAGGCAACTTGTCAGAACCTGCACCATCCAAAGTCAGTCATGTTACATGAAAACGCACTTGAAGCCCACGTTGTTTCAAGTTCAAAAAGTAAATTACTTTATTAAATTTAAAAGTAAAAACTCAAAAAAGCAAAATAGTAAATGGTTTGCCCTGGATATGGTTTTATTTCAGAATTACCCTGGCTTTGTTTTTTTGAATTTTCCAGTGTGAGACAGAGACTGCAGGCTAAACAGCTTGCAGGCCTAGTGGGCATGTCTGAGCCTCTCAGGACTAAACACTCCTACACTGAACTCTCTGGCTCTCCCCTGGGAGGGGCGCTGTTCCTCACCCCTCTCCCAGGATCGGTCTACACTGCAGACTGGGTCTACACTGCAGACTGACATCAGCAGTCCCACGTCAGTGGGCATGAGTTTGAGCAAACTCTGGGAGATAGTGAAGGACAGGAAACCTGGAGTGCTGCAGTTCATGGGGTTGCAAAGAGTCAGACACAACTTAGTGACTGAACAGCAACAACAAGAAGTACATGAATGGAAAATGTAGCCCATTTCCTAAACTATGTGAGTTGTTACAAAGAGCAGCAGGTGAAGAAGTGAGTGGCTGGTGGAGTTGGGCCAGAGAGCTTTGACGATTGTGACTGGGGGGCTTCCCTGGAGGTCCAGTGGTTAAGAACCTACCTGCCAGTGCAGGGGGTGCAGGTTCGATCCCTGGTCGGGAAAGTAAGACCCTGCATGCCACAGGGCAATGAAGCCTGCACCATGAACTAGACAGTTCTCAGCAGTGGTTACAGAGTAGCCCGTGTGCTGCAACAAAGACCCAGGACAGCCAAAAAAAAGGAAAGGAATGTGTGACCAGGGTCAACTACCATGCAGAGCTCCTTTACGCTTCAAACTTCTAATAAATACAGATGGTCTTCTGGTTTCAGTTCTGCAGTGGTGCATAAGGACACATCATCCACAGCTAAACATAATACCTACTCCTAAACATATTCCACTGGCTTCCAGCCTAAAGCCATGGTCCTAGAGTAACTTCACAACATCCAGGATGGAGGGATGGGTCAGTGCGTGCAGAGCAAACTCTTTCTCAATCAAAAACCCTACAACAGCCTGTTATCCACTCCCATTTGAGTACCTCCATGACCCGGGAGCTTATTATCACTTACAACAATTTATTAAAAAGCTCTTCTCCAAGCTGGATCTGGCACCGGGTTTTAGATCTGCCTTCTGAATGGACGCCGAGCAGGTCCGCACTCGTCACTGTGATCAGCCCCCTCCCTCTGCACATCAGCCTTTCACGAGGTTGAAGGTCGTCATTTCATATTCTGGTATTCACCTCTGCGGTGCAAAGTAAGCATCCTGAATTCAACCCACTCTCTCTCTAGTGACCTGCTCTTTGAATACCCTCTCTTTCATCTACATCTCTCAAAATGGGGCTATTAGAACCAAATGAGCGTCAGGAGTCAGCCCAACCGGAGAAGAGGTAAGCCAGGCAGTGTTTTAACCATCCTACGGCCACTGCTAATGCAACCAGAAGTCAACCCAGGAAGAAGTTCTGGTTTTTTTCTCCCCACACAGATGAGAAATTCGAGGCACAGAGGTGAGGTGACCCGGGGCCCCAGGGAACACTGCTGGAATTTGGCAGGCTGGGATTCTTTCATCACGAGGCCGTCTGGGGACATAGTTTACAGTTCTGACGAACAGTTCTTGGCTTTCTTCCCCTTTGACTTCTACCTTCTTGCCATTTATTTTTCTTCCAGTTTTATTGACATCACTGATATACAGCACTGAGTAACTCTAAGGTGTACAGTCTAATGATCTGACTTCCTTACAGCATGAAACGATGACCACAGGAAGTTTACTGAGCATTCATCATCTCATACAGATGCAACATTAAAGAAATAAATTTTTTTCCTTGTGATGAGAACTCAGGATTTTTTTCTCTTAACTTTCATATATAATGCAGAGCAGTATTCGTTATATTTATCATGCTATACACTGCATCCCTAGTCCTTACTTCTCTCATAACTGGAAGTTGCCCCTTTTGATCGCTTTAATCCTGGTTCCCCTCCCCTCACACCCCCACCCGCCCTTAAGGAGGGAATGTTTGGGTTTCTCATCCTTTATTACAGCCATGCCATGTGGATCACAACCCTGTGAGGCTCCTGTAGGCTCCAGAGAGCCTGGGTGGGGACGGCACCTGGGGCCCCTCCCAGCTGCTAACGTCTCCCTACCCAGGGCCACAGTCCTGGTGAGACTGGCTCTGAGCACCGCTTCTAAACAGCTAAGTCACCCCAGCCTGCCCCACGATCAGCCCTCTATCACAGTGCTCTCGTTGGCTCCTTTTGTACCACTTACCAAAAGTGTCAACGGCTCCTCACTTGCATCTCTTCTTGCTCACTGTCTCTCATCCCAGGTGGCAGTAAGCTTGACAAAGTTAGCACCTAAGCCCCCAGTGTCTTTAGCACCCAGCACAGTGCCTGGCACACAATCATGACTTCCAGTGAATGAATGGACGAATCGATTCATTGCAAAGTCGTTCTTGGCAAACCCGGTCGCTGAGAATGGAGTTAACAACTCTAATTCAGACAGAGCTGGGTTTCTGTCCCACAGCCCTGCTACTGTGGACTCTGTATTCCTGGGTAAATGACTGACTAAGCCCCCAGTGTCTTCAGCACCCAGCACAGTGCCTGGCACACAATCATGACTTCCAGTGAATGAATGGACGAATCGATTCATTGCAAAGTCGTTCTTGGCAAACCCGGTCGCTGAGAATGGAGTTAACAACTCTAATTCAGACAGAGCTGGGTTTCTGTCCCACAGCCCTGCTACTGTGGACTCTGTATTCCTGGGTAAATGACTGGATTCCTCGCTGGTAAAAGAGAGACAATCTTGCCTGCCTCACAGAGCCAACACGACGTTCTGGGAACCGGTAAGGAGTGCACAGAACATCTTAGCGTGCCGCCTCGTTCACACTGACCCTCAGTAACTGTAGCAAAGTGGCTGCCCTCATTCCACCGCCTTCCCCCGGAGGCTGGCCACTGGAGGCCTATAACTGAAACAGCAACAGGTACCTCCGCTGCTTTACCCTGCTTGCTTTTTTTAAAAAAAGAGTTGCAGTTAAAAAAAAAACAAACACATAATGCAAAATAAACCAGCTTAATACTTTGAAGTATACAGGAGGATTAACTAGATGTGCACGGTTGGACATCACATCTCCAGCCCTCTTTTCACCTTGCAAAACTGAAACTCTGTAGCCACTGAATAGCAGTGAGTCCCCTATCTGCTTCCCAAGTCCCCTATCTGCTCCCCCAGTCCCCGGCAACCACCCTTGTTTTCTAAGAGTCTGGCTGTTTTGATGTGGACCTATGTGGTACCTGTGTTTCTGACACTGGCTTATTTCACTTAGCACTGTGTTCTCAGGGTTCACCCAGGTTGTACCATGTGACGGGATGCCCTTCCTTTTGTAAGGCTGAATAATACTCCACTGTGTGTGGAGACCAATTTGTATCCATTTATCTGTTGGCAGACATTCACACTGCTTTCACATAATACTGTGAAAAGTCTGCTTCATATGAACATGGATGTGCAGATCTCTCTGTGGGACCTTGTTTTCAATTCTTTGGAAGAGAGACTGCTTTAAACAAACAAACAAACAAACAAACACCCAAGCTCTCCACAGTCCAATCATGCCAGTGGAGCAGCAACAGAGTGGTCATATCTGCCTTCGCAATTCAGCTCTTGCCACCAAATCACCTGTCCCAAGACTGCTCCCTAGGCCTTTCTAATGTCCTCCAGGCTCCTCTACTTTCAAGTGAATTCAAGAGGTCAAAATTTGAATTTATATCTTTGTCAAGAAGATAAGGAAGCTATTAAACTTTTCCTTCTCCCCTCTGTTGTGAAATCTTCAGATCCCTCTCTGGAGATAGGTCCTACCCCAGACCTGGCAGGACGCAGCCTCAGGATCCCAGGGCCAGGGCAGGGCTGTAGTGGAGCCTCAGCTGCCCCACTTTATGATTAAAGAGGGTTTTTGTTTTGTTTTGTTTTGTTTTGCTGTACTGCTTGCGGGATCTTAGTTCCCTGACCAGGGATAGAACTCAGGCCCTGCAAAGAAAGTGCCTAGTCCTAACCACTGGACTGTCGAAGAATTCCCTATGAGTGATGTTTTGAATGCTGTTACTATCTCATCAGGAAGCTTTTCATTTACCTTGACAGGTAAGGTTAAATAGCATTCATTGGGTTTAACAGCCCTGTGACTCAGAGCTGGGGTAATTCTATGCAAGCCCATTTCCAATCTTACGTCGCCCAGTCAAAGGGACCAACTGGGTGTGGTCAACCAAGTCCCACACTTGTCATACTCTTCAGGCCTCTTTCACAGTTCTGTCCTGAGGGGCAGCAGAACAGAGGTGGTGCCAGCCAGACGGAAGGGCCTTCTAGGGGCACGTGGCTCTGTTTTGAGGAACCTTAGAGAGCAGGTGAGGAGAAGCGAAAGGCCTCGGCACCTGCGCCTTCTCTAGTCTATAAAGCAGTCATGGAAGTCAGATGCTGCGACAGTGAAAAGCGTGAGACTCCTGCAGCTATTTACTCACAACCCCTGGCAAGCCGGGAGTAACTACCTCCATCTCAGCCCTCTTCCTACGACCCGAGTGTGGACACAACTTCACTACTGGTACACTCAGGGGAGTGTCTGGGCAGGTATAACCTCTGTTGCAAGTTAGTAAACATTTATTTTCCTTCCATGAAATTTCAGGATCCTAAATCAAAAGTTTCTAAGAACTCTTGATGGTATACATGAGAAATGATGTGATGCGCCTGCCATCATAATCTGGTAAAAGCTGTATTTGTTTATCTGTTTTTAAACAAAAGGCTGCTTTAATATTACATGGTGGTGGTATGTCTATGATAATCTTGCACAACAGAAGTTCATCTGACTTGATTTAAAACACCATGTAACTCTCCTAAGAACAGCGACCGCCCCCTAACGGGCCCTCTCCCACCCCCACCCCACAGCCAGCTCCCACTGTCGTGCACGCAGCCCCCTCCGTCCGTCGGTCTTCGGCCCACTGCAGGCCCGCTCCCTCCTATTCTGCTCGAACTGCAAGTCACCAGTCAAAATGCTCTGACTCCCCCACAGGGAGTCTCAAAGTCATTCAGGACCTCAAGGAGGTTAAAACCACACCTCCTCAAGCTCCCCACGAGGGAAAAAACTCAGCCCTATTTAGCACTCTGCAATCTCCGGGCCCCAGGCGACTTCCAGATTGCCCCTGCCAGCCTGTATACTACTGGCCAAGCTCCAAATCTCTCGCATCCAAGGCCACTGGTTCTCGAAGTTTCTATAAAACTACAGTGTCTACCTCCCCTTACCTTGGCATTCATCCCTCAAAACCGAACAAGCAAAACAAAACACTCACCCACCGGGTGCTACTGCCTCGATCTTCATCTCGTGTCTCATCGTCTACCCAGACTTCCAAGCGATAGAGCTCATCTCCAAGTCACTCCAGTGTCCTTCACGCAGCCCTCTCCCACCCTCCCATTATCCAGCTGCCATCCAGCCTTATAATTGGGAGAATGTTTCAGAGCTGACCTCTGTCACTACCCTTGTGAGGCACAGCCCAGTGGTCAAGTGCATGAACTCTGGAGCGGGACAGGCCTGGTCATGTCCTAATTCTGCCTCCTGTGAGCTCAGGGTCTCCGGGCGAGGTGCTCGCGCCTTCGACATCTCCCTTACGTCCCTGCAAGTGTGCAGAGCAGTCTCCGCCTTCCAGAGTTGTCACAAGATGAAGCTGCGGGTGGAAGGGGTGCAGCACCATGTGTGACACCTAGCAGGCACCCCACAGACGACAGCTGCTGGCATCATCCTCATGCCCCCATCTGCTCTGGCCTGGAGTCCCGCAGACACCCTTAGCTCTTTCCCCCTTCAGTCTGCATCTAGTACGGCCACCAGGCTCATCATCAAAACTCACAAATCTGCTCATGTCACTCCTTGGTTTAGAAAATTTCTGTAGGCTTCTTACTTCCAATGAGAAGATTCTCCACGTATGCCGTTTGGCACTTTAGCTACCAGTCACATGGGGCTATTCAGTACTTCATCTGTGGTGTGTTCAAACTGAGATGCACTGTTAAGGTAAAACACACACTAGATTTGAAGATTTTGTACAAAAACAAATGTAAAATAACTCATTAATAATTTTCTTTAATAGAACACAGTTCTTTATTTGAAGCAGAGATGGAATAAATGCTGCTTTAGTATCTTTTAAATCACTCTAAGCTACCTTTTTATATCAATATGCTTACATTCTTTGGTTTATTTGCCTTAGTCTCTTGACTTATATCTCATTTTTGTCCTCTTTTCCCATTTGTAATGTCTATGGTCTCAGAAGTAATTACATCTTTTTTAGAAGAAGGTTTTTTTCTTTTTAATATTACGGTAAAGTATGTGTTTACATGTAAAATTTACAATCTTAACCATTTTAAGTATACCATTCAGGGGCTTTAAGTATATCATTAAGTACATCACATACGGATGTGAGAGTTGGATCATAAAGAAAGCTGAGTGCCAAAGAATTGATGCTTTCAAATTGTGGTGCTGAACTCTTGAGAGTCCCTTGGACAGCAAAAAGATCAAACCAGTCCATCCTAAAGGAAATCAACGCTGAATATTCATTGGAAAGACTGATGCTTAGGCCACCTGATGCAAAGAGCCGACTCACTGGAAAAGAGCCTGATGCTGGGAAAGGTTGAGGGCAGGAGGAGGCGGCGGGTGACAGAGGATGAGTGGCTGGATGGCATCACCGACTCAACAGATGTTAGTCTGAGCAAGCTCCAAGAGATGGCGAAGGCCGGGGAAGCCTGCCGTGCTGCAGCCCATGGGGCTGCGAAAAGTCCATGACTTAGTGGCTGCACAAGTACATGCACACTGCTATGTAACCATCACCACCATCCATCTTCAGAGTTCTTTTCACCTTGCAAAACAGAAATTCTGTCCCCACTAAACTTACTTTCCTCTCCCCTTAGTCCCTAGAAACCACCATTCTATTTTATGTCTCTATGAATTTGACCTTTCTAGGTACCTCATGTAAGTTCACCCACATAGTATCTCTCCTTTTGTGACTGGCTTATTTCATTTAGCATCATGTCTTCAAGGTTCATCCATGTTGGAGCAGGTGTCAGAACTTCCTTCCTTTGTAAAACTGAATAATAGACCCTTGTACACATATAAAACATTTCATTTATCCATTCAGCCTTCAATGAACACTTGAGATGCTTCCAACTTTTGGCTACTGTAATAATGCTGCTATGAACTTGAGTGTACAAATATCTCTTTGGGTCCTTGTTTTCAACATTTGAGAGTATATTCCCAGAAGGAGAATCACTAAATCTTATAGTAATTATACATTCAGCTATTTGAGTAACTTTCATATTGTTTTCCATAGTACCTGCTCCATTTTACATTCCTACCAACAGTGACAAGAGTTCTGATTATTCTAGATCTATGCCAACAACAGCAACGACGCCAACGCTTGTAATTTTCTGGGGTTTTTGACAGTGGCTGTCCTAAAAGTGTGAGATGGTATCTTACTGTAGTTTTGATTTGCATTTCCCTAATGATTAGTGATGTTGAACATCTTTCAGATGCTTATTAGCCATTTGTATAACTTCTTCGGAGAAATGTCTATTCAAGGCCTCTGCCCATTTATTAACATTTTTTTTTATTCTTAAATTGTGAAGGTATGAAAACATATTTACAGTAGACTTGGAAAATACAGAATGAGGTTACATATAGTTCCACTATATATTACAATTATTTTTTAAAGTGGCTAAATTAAGATTTTTAGTTGGAATTTTAATATCAAACCCTCAAAAAGTAAGAGGATAATCCTCTGCCCGTTTTTTAAAAATCAGGTTGTGTTTTGTTGTTGAGTTGCAGGAGTTCTTTATATATTCTGGATATTAACCCCTCATTAGATATATGACTTGCAAATATTTGCTTTTATTCCATAGGCTGGCCTCACACCCTATTGAATGTGTCCTTTGAAGCACAGAAATTTTAAATTATGATGTAGCACAATTTATTTTTATTTTGCTGCTATGCTTTTGGTGTTATCTTCAGCAAATCTCTGCTAAATCCAGTGTCATGAAGCCTTTCAAACTCTATGTTTTCTCCTAAGAGTTCCATAGTGTCAGGTCTTAAAATTAGGTCTTCAGTGCATTATTAATTAATTTTTCTATATGGTAAAAAAAAGCAAGAGTCCAGCATTTCTCTTTTGCATGTGAATATCCAATTTTTCCAGCATCATATGTTGGAAAGTCTGCTCTTTCCCATTGAATATTTGGTCTTAGCACTCTTGTCAGAATCATTTGATCACATGTGTGAGGGTTTATTTCCAGGCTTTCTATTCTCTTCCATTGGTCTCTATGTCTTTATTAATAATGTTTACTATTAAATACACATTTGAAATAATACATATTTGAAATAAAGCTGAAATAATATTTTTGATATATTGGGTTAAATATGGTCTTGAAATCAATTTTATCTGCTGCTTCTTACTTCTTCAGTGTAGCTCCTCAAACATTTTAGATCCCATGTGTGGCCTGCATTGCATTTTCTCTTAGACAGTGCAGCTCTGGATGCTCTGAGCTCAGGCAACAGCTGACACTGGGGATTCAGAGACAGTCTGTGAGCTCCCCTCCTTCTGTGTTTATCATTTGTGCTTAGGGAGCAGGAGAGTAGTGTGGTTGAGAAGTCAGGTTTCTGAATCAGGGACACAGGTTTCAGTCTTCAGTATCTGCTCTGCCAATATCACGGCCACTAGCCACATATGCCCACTGAGTACTTGAAACGCGGCTTGGTACAGATGGAGATGCACCAGAAATACACCATTCAGACTCAATTTCAGAGACTTGGTGCCAAAAAAAAGTGACATAAAGTATCTCTCAGTAGTGACCTTTATATGCTGAAATATTAATATTTTTGACAGAGTGGTTTAGTTAGTTCAGTCGCTCAGTCGTGTCCGACTCTTTGTGACCCCGTGATTCGCAGCACGCCAGGCCTCCCAGAGTTCACTCAGACTCATGTCCATCAAGCCCATGATGCCATCCAGCCATCTCATCCTCGGTCGTCCCCTTCTCCTCCTGCCCCCAATCCCTCCCAGCATTAGAGTCTTTTCCAATGAGTCAACTCTTCGCATGAGGTGGCCAAAGTACTGGAGTTTAAGTAAAATATATTACTAAAATGAATTCAAGTTGTGGGTTCATTAATTTCTAATTGTTTTTAAGAGCAGTTTCAGATTCACAGAAAAACTGAGTGGAAGGTATAGAGATTTCTGTATCCCCCTGTTCCCGCTA
Source organism: Madoqua kirkii (assembly GCA_006408675.1). Taxonomy (NCBI): domain Eukaryota; kingdom Metazoa; phylum Chordata; class Mammalia; order Artiodactyla; family Bovidae; genus Madoqua; species Madoqua kirkii. The sequence continues at coordinate 30,310 of SJYC01105157.1, forward strand.
GCCCATTGTCAATACCCTCACCAGATGGTACCTTTGTTACAATTAATTAACGTACAAGGACATATCATTATCACCCAACGTCCACAGTCTACACTGCAGTTCACTCTTAATGTTGTACATCCTATGGGTTTGAACAATTTTATAACATGTGTCTACCATTAGAGGAACCTACAGAAAAGTTCTGTTGCCCTAAAAATCCTCTATGCTCTACCTGTTTCTCCTAGTTTCCCCAGCCCCCAGCAACCACTTATCATTTCACTATCTATCTCCACAGTTTTGCCTTTTCTAGAATGTCATATGGAGAAGGCAATGGCACCCCCCTCCAGTACTCTTGCCTGGAGTATCCCATGGATGGAGGAGCCTGGCAGGCTGCAGTCCATAGGGTCACAAAGAGTCGGACACAACTGAGTGACTTCACTTTCATGCACTGGAGAAGGAAATGGCAACCCACTCCAGTGTTCTTGCTGGAGAATCCCAGGGACAGCGGAGTCTGGTGGATTGCCGTCTATGGGGTCGCGCAGAGTCGGACACAACTGAAGCGACTTAGCAGCAGCAGCAGCAGAATGTCATAAGTTAGAATCATATACAGTGCGGCCTTTTTAGCTGAGCTTCCTTCACGTAGTAATAAGCATTTACAAGGTTCCTCCATGCCTTTTCAAGGCTTGATGGCTCATGTCTTGTTTATTTTTTTGAATGCTGCTCCTATAATTTTAAAATAATATTTGCAGCTCACATGATATTTCTGTTGGATACTTGTTGGCTTGGAATGCACAGTTTTCAGAGTCTGGCATCTCCCTGCTTCTCAAGCCACTCAGGTTCAAGCCTGGTAAACACTTGTTCCCTACCCCGTGACACGTCAGCCTCCTTACCTTCACATGTTAAACTCTCTTTACTTTCCTTTTCCCTGAAAACCAATTCATGTGCAGACCCAGTTCAAACAAGACATGTTCAGTGAAGCCTTTCTAAATTTCCACTGGACCTGAAGTCACCTTTCACAGCATTTTGTACTTTATATTGTAAATTTTTATGTGCCTGACTTCCTTTTAGATTTGAGCTCCCTAAAGCTAGAAACCATATTTCGTTCATCTTTGGGTTATTGATCCCTAGCATAGAAACTGACATTCAGCAGGCACTTACAGATGCTGAGTGAGTAAATGAGAGAAGGAAACACCATAAAATTCAGATTATCCTCCAGTAAGAGACAGCATATTCACTTAAACATCATTCAGCTCAGAAAAGTAACTTAAATGCAACAAACCAGGCTGCAAAAGTGTATCAACCAACAGCTAAAATAATTTACAAACTAAAATTTGTTTTTTTTTAAAGTCAAATCAACACCGTAATATTTATAAAGTGTGTCACAATTAAGAGATGGTAAACCAGTCCCAAATGGTTAGCAGATTCTGACGGGCCTGGAAGAGGGGGACCAGCTATGGAAACCGAATGGTTAAAACCACATTCCATATCCATTAGCTGAGAGCCCAGACCCCACCAGAATAGAGGCCTTGAAACTGAGTCTTTGATGTAGCTTCCAAAAAAACCCACCAAGATGATTAAAGGGTTGGAAAATGAGATTTATGGGGAATGGCCACAGGAACAGAGACAATTTTGCCCAGACAAGAGAAAAGGCCGAAGGGCGACTTAATAAGCATCTTCAATCATTGTTACTACACAGACGATGGTGACCAGATGGTCTCCGTTTCCACCAAAGAGAAGGATACTGAAATGGACTTAGGCTGAAGCATGAGAAGCTGTCAAGTCTTAAAGCAAAGTTAGTGGCTAAGAACTAGCACACAGTGAAGCAGCCGAGTGAGTGCGTGCTATTATCTTTATTACGCTAAGAAAGCAGCAAGCGGGTAGGGTCTGTTCAGGCCTTCAGCAATCCTTTGTTGAGGGCAAATTCTCAACTGGCTGATCATCAAACGAATCATGTCATGCACAACCACACGAAGAGAAAAGAAAGATGCGAAAACTGAAACACAGCACCCTCTGGTGTACACACTGTCCTTCAATCAAGGGAGATTCTTGACCTATGTCAGTATTTCTCAAAATGTAGGGTCCAACCATGCCAGAGTCCAGAGAAACTTCTCCCAGGCTGGTCCTAGTGCTCTTCAACGGCAACATCCAGCTGCATCAGCCACCTCTCTGCACCTCCCCCTTCATACCAGGAAGGCTATCACCAGGCAAACTCGCTTCTGTGAACGGCGAACGTGGCTGTATCCCAGTCACGCTTCAATGCCAAACTCAGACTCTGAGACATCAACTGCCACATGAACATCTTATGTTGAGGCATGACGATTCTGTCTACCATGTCATTTGAGTTCTGCCCTACATCCAGGAATATATTAAACACGAAAGTTAGTGCTCACCCAAATGGGGTGCTCTTCTGATATGTCCGCCTGCTCTGCCACGGTGTGCACGGCCCTTCCTTTGCAATCTCTCTTTGTCTGCTGAATGCCAACAGGCCACTTTTTACCTTTTCCTAGGCTATGTGCTCCAGATCTGTCTCCATATCCCTTCCTTTTATTGTTAAGTACTAAAGGCATTCTACAAGCTCAGAAAGTCTGAGAAATCAGTCAGGGATGTTATAAGGTCCTCCCCATGTCTCTAGTTATCTTGCGCTCGGTGGAACCTCATTACATGACATATATACTTCATTCAGGTGACTCACAATGGTGTGTCCTAGAGGAATACAACACAGGCCCTGTGTCCAAAAGCCATAGTCCAGTGTGGGGAGATGGATCAATACAGGTGTCAGTAGCTGAAGCTCAAAGCTATAAGTGCTGATGGAGCAAAGAAAACAAGCAATGGAAACACCAGAGAAGTACAATCTGGGTGCTCCTCAGGGCAGGAGCAAGGAATTGACATCCTGTCGGAGAAGGTCCTGAAGGGCGAGAGGCGTTGTCCACCACAGGGGAGGCAGGAGCAAGCGTCGGTCTAGGTGTAAGGATCTCACGGTCCCCAAGCCTGTCGCCACCGGGAGAACAGAGCCACGTGACACACTTCTCCTCCTGTCCCAGGAGACCCTCAAGGCTGTGCCTGAACAACCTGACCTCCATGTGTTACGCAAGGTGTGTACCTATGTGGCAACAAACAGGAATGAGGCAGGCCGGGCACTGGTCTGAGGACGGCGTGAACAGGCTGGCGTGGGGAGCACCAGGAGTCGTGGCATCTGGCTGCAAAGTCCCACAGCAATTCCCGACAGCCTCCTTGGCCACCACTGCGTCGCAGCGAGTCCCAGCCTTGCTCCGGGACCCTCCCTGACTGCATGGTGACAACACCGTGACTATGGCTACAAGCCTCCCCTGAGACTGTGGGCGGAGGCAAGAGCGGTCACTGTGTTACCACTATGCCTCCACCACCCAGCACATCTGGAGCCTGAACAAACTGGCTAATAAACGAAGTCATCAGCTCGTGCGCGTGACAAGACTTAAAAGTGCAGAGCCGTGGACCCACAATTCCAGCGCCTTCCCCCACATGGTTCACCTTACATTGCTCCTCCTCCTCGGTTCTCCATCCTGGCCTGGTTCAGGCTCTCCTGTTCTTTCATTTTACCCTCACAAATCAACCCTGAGCCTCTGGCTGAGGAAAAGGCGCACGTATGTGTGCCCCACTTACGAGCAACCTATGTCACATGGAAAAGCCACCAAGCCACAGGGTGACAGGGAGTGGCTTCCCTCGCATTCAGAAGAACGTGAGCTTACCTCCTCACAAGGGAATGGAGAAACCCAACCCGATTACAGCGTAAATAGGTCACTGCCTGAATACAGCCCTGTGGGTTACTGGCAGCCGGGCCCCTTCTGCCTCTGACTCCGGTGTCACAGGAAAGCGGCGGCAGCGTCTCAGGATGAGGGCTCCACGGCCAGCTGGCCGCCTCGGCCTGGACTGCCCACTGGCACTCTAGAACTGTGGGCAGCTCAGCAAGCCTCTGGCGCTGCTGACGTGGAATGGCCAGAGATGGTAAGTTGTGTTCTGAACAAACTAGGAGACGATTCAAGGTTGTCCTTAGGATAAGTCTCTTTCTCCTGTATCTGGTCATACTTCATTCAGCGGGAAAAAAGAGAAGGCACTCGGTTAGCTTGCTCACATCGACGTGGAGCCTGCAGCAGCCTCTTTCTCATGAGAGAGTCACAGCTTTGAGTTATTGTAATGCTTGATTTGCAGCAAATTCTCTGGGTGTACATGACTGGGAGGGGTGTCAACATTCTGGTTCTATGCCAAAAAAAAACCCATACACACAAACTGCTGTGGACTGCTTTTAACAGAAGGCTGAGAAATACTGATCAAGAATTAAAGGAAGAGCAGAGAGGATGGGAGTCCCCTGGTGCCTGGTGGCTGGGATGCAACGCTTTCAGTGCTGTGGGCTGGGCTCAGTTCCTGGCCAGGGAACTGAGATCCTGCCAGCTACACAGCTCCGCCCTCCTATCCCCAAAAAAGAACCCAGAAAGGAGGAGAAGGACATGTAAGCAAGACATTTATTAGCAAACAGCATATTTCAAACTATCAGTGATTGACATTTATTAAACATGGGTTCAGAGGACTCTTTTGGTAGAATAATTGTAAAAAAGAGTTTCCATATAAAAACATCCCTGGCTCAGACAGTATCTGGTGTATATGAATTTTCTCACTAAAGAAAGGCAAGGTCTCTGAGGTAAGGGCTCCGCGCTAGGCAACCCAGCTTCAAAATGGTGGTGTGCACACAGTGGGCATCTATTAAACACACCTGTTGGAGGAGAGTCCACCTACAGGGTCCTGCTTTACCAGCAAAAAACGGGGGACTGTAATTACAAGTGTTCCCATTCGATAGCCAACTTGTTGCCTGGGATCGAACCTCAGTTTGGGTCCCTTGATACTAAAGGACTCAATGCCCAGTCATCACTTGTATCTGTGGAAAACTCATAGCTGCAGGGCCTGAAAAGTCAAGCTAAATCTTAATGCTGACATCTAAATAACATTAATTCAAACATACATCTCAACTGTTTCCAACAGAAACTGAGATAACTAGCAAGACTGAACAGAAGGAAAACTGAGTGATAAAGGATTTAGAGAAAGAACTGAGAGAGAGGGGGAGTGACGGGGGGAAGTTTTTCTTTACCGGAAAACACTTCCAGAGAAATTCACATGATCGTTTAGTATCTATTCATGTGAAAACACGTCACAAAAACCTAGAAATTCAATAGCTCTACCTAAATTTGTATTTCATTCATCAAAACCTTCCGATGAATTTGAAAAATACTAATATAGAGGCAAGGAACTTCTTTAATTTGCAGAAATACATAAGCAACTCACACTTTACCTAAATGGAGCCCTCTAAACCTGGACCCCTCCTCCAAGGTAGAGTCTTGGTTCACAGACTAGAATCACTAATACATGCAGAACAGAAGGAAATTTGTCTACCAAGTACTATGTGGATTCCACAGCGCAGGCAATAGAACTCCAGTTCACAGTGGCTTTCACAGTAAGGGGGGCTCGCTGGCACTCCGGAGTGGACAGTCTGGAGGGGGTTTGGTTCGGTGGCCCTGGGATGGAAGCCAGGGCCTGCTCTCTAACCACACGTCAGCCGCGTCCTCTGGGCAGCTTCCCTGGTCACGGCAAGACGGCCACCGATGCCCCAGGCATTGAGTCTGCAGAGCACCCGAAAGGACGGAGAGAGGGCTGGCCATGGGAAGATCTCTCAGAACACTGAGAAGAGCCTTCTTCCCGAAGTCCTCAGCAAACTTTCAGAAGGCATCTTGACCTGGGTCCCAAGCCTAGCATGGGACCAACCACCCCCCTCAGCCGCCCTGGGCACTGCCTCTGGGTCAATCACTGTGGTGACCTGTGAGCGGTTGGCTGATTGAGCTTAAACACTCAAGGGCCACCCCTGGGCTAGGGGGGCCAATCCCTCTCAACCAGAGGACAAAACCAATGTGGTTTGCTATGAAGTGGGGAGGCAGAAGAGGTGGGCAGGAACGGGGACAATTACAAAGTCCGCCACACCTCACCCAGTGCTGCATTTGACTCAGATACCCAGTGTTGAGGGCAAACAGGAAAGTGCATTCTGGGTGATATTTTATAAAAATGAACACTTATTCCTAAACAGAGACTAATTCCCTTGGAGGTAAACGCAAGAAGAAACATGTCTCCAAACTCCATGTAAGGGAAAATAGACAAAGGTGAGAGAGTAGTCTAAGTTTAGAAAGACACGGTGAAACCCCATCAAATAGGCCATTATTACACTGATTCTAGAGAAGGCAGAAGTAAATCGAAACCAAGTGAGGTCATTTCAGCAGAGGGCTGCGGTGAAATGGTCCAGATGCTTCTCTTCAAATGACCTAACTTACTCAAAGAACAGAGACTGGATAGTCTTGAACTCTTTCTTATATATTACATTTCTAAAAATTAGCTAAGTCTCTCTAAAAATATGATCTCTAGAGCTTCTCGAGTGATTGTCACTATCAGATCATCCTCTCAGAGTACGTGCGTATGCATCTGCGTGTACCTGTCACCTGTTTGGAATAAAACATCTGAGTGCTGCTGGATGCTCAGTTCTGTGCTAAGAGACAGGGTGGAAACGAAAGGATTCAAGGCCACATCTCTGCCCCCAAGGAGTACAACCACCGCTCCCACCACTCACTGAGTATTTGTCAGGCACCGTGCCAATTGCTTTACATTTATTTCCTCATTTAATTTAATCCTTACAATAATTGCAGGAGCTAAGTATCATCAACACATTTTCCAAATGGGAAACCAAAGTTAAACGGTTAAGTAAGGTTAAGTAACTTGATTCAGGTCACACAAACAGCAGGCCACAGCTGGGATTCACACCTAGGGCTTCCTGATTCCACGACTGCACTCTTAACCCACAGCACAAACATCCCGGAAGTGTGAGTGCACTAGAGTGAGGAGCCCATCCTGGGATGGAGAGCTGAGCCCCCAGGATTCTGAGGAAGTCAGAGAAGGCACATGGTGTCAGGATGAGCCATCGTGAGCTGCCAGCACTCGTGTGAGCTGACGCCCAACTGCTAACACATCGTCTGTCCCCTGCCTCGGACCCATGGCATGTCTCTTCACTGTCAGCCACTGATAAAAAGGGAAGGCCAGTGACATTTGTGCAGGCCTTATGACATTTCATAGCTATCTCCAAGGATGGAATGTGTTCTGTCTTGTGCAAAGATTTCCTGTCTGTTCCAGAGATAAGACCATACATTGAAGCAATTAGGGCTTCCCGGGTGGCTCAGACGGTAAAGAATCCACTTGCAGTGTGGGAGACCTGGGTTCGATCTCTGGGTTAGGAAGATCCCCTGGAGGAGGGCATGACGACCTACTCCAGGATTCTTGCCTGGAGAACTCCATGGACAGAGGAGCCTGGCGGGCTACAGGCCACGGCATTGCAAAGAGTCAGACACGACTGAGAGACTAAGCACATTGAGGGATTAAGTCTCAAACTCTTTGGGCAAATACTAGATGCCATTTCCACTGCTGAATATCCACATGATTTTTATAACCCTAGCCCAAGGAGTATGTGAAAATGGCCTTTAAAATTTTTTTTCACTTTTATTTTTTTCTCTGGATAGGGCAACAAGTACACAGGATACAAGAATCCAAAGTACAGAAGGATATATGTGAAAACCACCTTTAAAACCCATGAGATCAATTGTCACTAACCTCTTAGCACTGTGACAAAGTAAATGTAACACCAGGTCTGAACAAAATGCAACACTACTTCCTCTGTGCTGGTCTCCATGTACCGGAAAGTGATGAGAGTGGATGGAGGCAGTGTCCCTCTCACGCCTCAGCAGCCCCTTTACGACGCAGCTGACTCCGGTTACCTCAGGGCAGGGTGGACCTCCCAACCTCCAGGGTAAGTACCCTTGTTTCAAGGGCTCCGGAGTTTCAAGCAACAGAGCAATATCTCCTAATACAGCACAGAGTAGAAGCCTATGGGACTCCTCTGCATTCAAAGAATCGGGGAGGGTGGGCAGGCAAGGAGTATCAGTCCTCTAGTCCTTTGCAGTGAACAGGAGGTGCTGGCAGGGTGGCGCCTCGTTCCCGTGTAAGGAGCAAAGCTGAGGTATGATCTCAAAATAAGACTGATGTTATCAGGGTGATGGGAAACTTCAGGGTCACGTCTGGGACCTGGAATCACTTTCAGTTTCAACCTACATTTGACTGATCCCTCCGCACCAGGTTCTGAGCTAACATCTGTTCACGGCCACAGACAGTCCTGGGAAATGGACTTTTTATCTCTACTTACTTGTGTGGAAGCCAGGGCTCAGGCGAGTCAGGTCTACGGTCACAGATCTGGAATGTTAGAGTAGGGACCAGACCCAATCTCCTGAGGCCAAGTCCAGTGTTCATTCCATGTTGTGCAAGGTTTCGGGCTTGGAATATTATTATATAAACTGGGGTTTGGATGGTCATCCTCATTGACCTCAAGCTCTCACTCTACTCTCTAAAGCGGGAGAATAGATCATGTGAAGGGGGCTATTTGAAGGCCAAAGGCAGTGAGTGTTGCAGGGAATGCACAAAGTCGTGTGGAAACCCTGGGGGGAGGATCAGCTCGGACTGAAGTAGGGATGGGAAGACCTCACACAGGTGAGACCATCCTCTGGGAGGGCCTTCGGGGGCTAACAAAAGCCCCTCCAAGTGCAGACGTGGAGAGGAAAGCTCAGAGAAAGGGACCTGTGCAGGAAACTTCTGCCAGCAGGGTTTCTCCACCTGGGAACTGACAGTGTAGACCAGGTGCCTCTGTTCTGGGGCTGCACTGCAGGACATTCAACCACATCCCTGACCTTTATCCACTAGGCGCCAGCGGCACTTCCCACCTTGCCCCCTTGTGACAGTAAAAAAATTTTAAAAAGTCTCCAGACATGGCCAAACATCCCCCCCTGGGAAGTACTGCCTACTTAGATGGTGATGTGCCAGCAGCTGGGGCCTGGCTGGCTAGGAGTCTGGGCCGGGGGCGGGGGAGGGGGTGCGGGGGTGGGTGGAGAAAAAAGGGGCAGCCACAAACCAGACAGGAGAGGGGACAGGTGCGTGCCCCACGCATCCTCTCATCGGCCCTGGCAGAGACGACAAACAGGGCCAAACGTGACCCCAAGTGGAGATCCCTCTGAAGGATATCCAGCAGGATCCTGGTTGGGAGAAGAATGCTTGCAGGAGGAGAGAAAGAACTCTAGGCCAGGCAACTGGCAAAGGGCACCCTTACTCCCATGCTCTCTTTTCTCCTCTTAGAGAACTGCAGCAAGAGAGGAAGACACGGGCAATCTATGGGAGCCTGGAATTCCCAAACCTGTCTGGGAGCCATGAGGGAACCTGGAGCAGGAGGAGGAGTGAGCCACGTTTCACCTGGGACAGCAACATCGTCCTGGCCCTCCAGTCCCCCTGCCAACCCCACACCTCTCACCCCAGGACCACAGTCACCTGGGAAAAGCAGAAAGGGACTTGGATCCTTATTCTGGGAGCAGAAAGAGAAAGGAGATAGGGGGTGAAGATGAAAGAATTCTGGGGTTCAAGAAATACACCAACAGAATTCACAAAGGAGACAATGGTTTTCAGCCGAGTGACAACAAAGCAGAATGGGCCCAGGGGCTGGAGGAAAGGAGAGGCGGAGAAGGGAAACTCAGGCAGCAAGAGGCCCCCAGGTGTCAGTTCTGGGGAGGCCCACCACAGAAGGGGCCCTTCAAGTTTCACACCTCATGCAAACCTGTGAAGGTGCCAGTAGTACCATCTTTCTCTAGCAGAGGAGAGTAAGGTACCGGGAGGCAAGGAATTTCTCTTGGTTCCCAGTCGGAGGAACCTCCCCGGGTGACCAGAGGCCCTGGGCACGGCTGGTGAGTCCCTCTCGCTGCACCTCCCCTGGGCTCCAGGGCCCACGGCCTCCTGAGACCATCAGGGGCTGTGTTCTGGGCTCTGTGTGTCCAGCATCTCCTTACGTCCGGGGGGAAGAAGCAAGAGTTAACAGGAGGCAAGCAGAGGGCCGCTGCGGCCCAGCTGCGAGCCGAGGGCAGAGGCCCAGGCCCGCCACCCACCTAAGCGCTGCTCTGGCTCTGGGGGCCGGGAGCGAATTGGGGCACTCGCCTCCCTGTGCTGTGCAGTCTCCACTTTGGCAGAGGAGTCCCCTGCAGTTTCACAGTTCAGTCACAAGAGATACTTGCTTCCCCCTACCCCTTAAGAATCCAGCCAATTTCCTTTTACTAGTGATGCCACGGAATAATACTACAGACTATGGCGTAAGATTTAGATGCTTTCCTCACATTTCCAAGCATTTTTCTCTCTCAAAAACCACTTTATTTATTTCTGGTTCCACTTCAAGAAGAAAAGAAAGGGTGAAAATGAGATGGTGAAGTGACAGCTCAAAACATTCCATAATTACAGCCTTTGATCCTGGGATCTCAAGGCTCCAATCCCAGATGGGACAAGGTTGCCCTTTACTAACTCAACAGGGGCGGATCCATTAACCAAGAATATACCCCTCTCCTTTTTTGGGGGGAGGCAATTTTTTTAGCAATTACCTGGTGGGTCAAATGGTACAGTGTTGGCCTGCAATGTGAGAGAACCAGGTTCGATCCCTGGGTGGGGAAGATACCTTGGAGAAGGAAATGGCACCCTACTGCAATATTCTTGCCTGGAAAATCCCATGGATGGAAAAGCCTGGCAGGCTACAGTCCATGGGGTTGCAAAGAGTCAGACACAACTGAAGCAATTTCACTTTTTTTTTTTTTTTGGCTGTGTGATTGAACTTAGCTCCCGGATCAGGGACTGACCCTGTTCCTTGTGCAGTGGGAGTGGAGTCCTAACCACTGGATCTCCAGGGAAGTCAAAGAATACGTTTTTTGATACAAAGTAGGCCAGGTTTACTTTTTATTCTTTCTCTTCTGCCTCCTAACCCCTTATCCTGGAATCTATGACCTCATGACTATAGAACGAACATCACTGAATCATTCATTTGTCCTGGGACTTCACTGAAGATAAGTTTTGCTTAGTAAACTGCTTCTTCAGCTGTAGTGCACATCTGAAAAATATTTTCTGAGACCTTTAAAGTCTAGATTTACAAGCATTCACCATTTTAACTTCCTGTTAGTCCTAAAATGTTCTCTAATCACTGAACGCCATCGTTTGTCACTCTAATACGAGTCGTTGTAACACGTACTCACTTGAACGTTGAAACATTACCCTTCTTCAAGTATACTCAGTCCTTTGACTTTTTACCGATTTGGCTGGGTCTTCCTCAAGATCAGTTATTCCCAGATGGTGAGCTTTTAAGAAATAACATTAAAACCCTGATGTTTTCATGAGATGACAGGTCAAGAAGAAAACCAGGTTTAAAAAATATTAATTGTACTAACACTAATACTGCAATCTAAGTGTCAGCAGAGCTATTATCTATAGGCATAGCTCTCACAGAGAGCATGCAGAGGTTTTGAGGCTTGCTGACACTGGGCAGCTCAGTGCTAGCAGGTTTAATTCCAAGGTGGCCTGTCATTATGGTGGGAGTCAGAGAAACCTAAGTCTCAGCAACTTCCTAGGGCAGGTCACTTGGGTCTTGGGTGATGTATTTAACCTCACAAACCTCAGTTTTCTTTTATAAAATGGGAATGGAATCAGTGCATACAGGGTAAGTTTCACTACAAAAATCAAACAAACTAAGTTTACGGCAGGAGTCCCCAAGATCTAATGGCTGATGCTGTGAGGTGGAGCTGATACAATGATAACAGAAATAAAAGCACACAATAAATAAAGTGCACTTGCAACCGTCCCCCGCCCCACACCGCAGCAACTCACCGTCTGTGGAAAAACTGTCTTCCACAAAACCCATCCGCCATGCCAGAAAGGCTGGGACCGCTGGTCTGTGGGCAAGCACCCTTCACGGGCATGCGGGCGGTCAAGCAGAAGTCTCAGGCTTCCTGCCTCCGCCCTCTGCCCCTGAGGTTCCCTATCACCAAGGTAGCCCCTGGTTTCTGGGCAGCTGGTTGTAAGGTTTCTCATCTGCAGCTGGTTATGGGGACCTCAGCGACTTTTGCTGCCTGTACACAGGCATGCCCCCTTTCCCCCATTAGCCATCAGACACACAAATCACCGTCTTCAGTGCCTGGCGTCATGGTCCGTCCTTAGTGTGGCCCAACCTGCCCTTTCTGAGCTCCTTGCAAACCCAAGTCTTCCCATTCTAACTCTACCCAGGCCATCCCCCTGCTTCAGAGCCCTTACACAGCCCCCCAGCCTACACTCTGAACTCCAAACTGTTTCACGTGGCTTCTGAGTCCTGTCATCCGGTTTCCGACCATCACCAGTTTGCGGGCCACCACTCCTTTCCATCTTCACACTCTATAGCCAAGCAATTCTACATAAGGTACCGGAACTCTGATGCTATCTTGTCACTTCTCAACTTTATACACACTTCTCTGCCTAGAATACCCTCCTCCTCTCTTTTATTTGGCAAAGTCCTAGACAGTCTTCAAAATTCACTCAAAAGGCCCCACCTGGGTGACAGTCTGTCAAGTAAGTAGTGACTGTGTCTCGTACCTTTGTCTGTTGCTGCAAGTGCCATGCTGTCGTTATTTTTCATGTTTTCTTGTAATCCCCTGCTGCTGCTGCTACTAAGTACTTCAGTTGTGTCCAACTCTGTTCAACCCCATAGACGGCAGCCTACCAGGCTCCCCTGTCCCTGGGATTCTCCAGACAAGGACACTGGAGTGGGTTGCCATTTCTTTCTCCAATGCATGAAAGTGAAAAGTGAAAGGGGAGTCACTCAGTTGTATCTGACTCTTAGTGACCCCATGGACTGCAGCCCACCAGGCTCCTCCATCCATGGGATTTTCCAGGCAAGAGTACTGGAGTGGGGTGCCATTCACGAGACCACTGTAAATATCTTCTCTGGGAGGTGAACCCAGGACTCACTCTTACACCAAGTAGTTACTCAGGAAATGTTTACGGTGTTAAACCAAAGAAGCTGGTGGAAAGAGCCACTGAAAAGCAGGGGCTGCAAGCCACTGGGAGAGCAGGCAGTGGGGGAATTCGACAATATTCCCATTGAAAATGGGAAAATGGTGGTGACTGCCAGAGCTCAGAACAAGAAACTCTTTTTATGTGGTTACAACCCTAACACGTCAACTACATTTACCTAAAGCCCACGGAACTCCAAATTGTAGTTTCTCCCCAGCCTCATTATCTTATAAAGTTCCCGGCTCTGAGGATGATCGTGGGCAATTATGTTTGCAGTTTTTGGCGATGCCAGTTCATGGCTATGTTTTTCTGTTCACTGAACTGGCTCGTTTCTTCAGGAGAACAAACTGTTCCACACTGAGGCAGGAATTGGCTGGGTTCTAACAAAAAGATTTTTCCCCCTTGACAGTGTTTTTGCAAAAGACCCAAGTCAATTTATAGCCAAGTAACAAAAGGTCAGAAAGGTTAGTCAAGCAATGGGCGTAATTCCTGTGTGTCACAGCCAATAAAGGAAATGGGTGGGAATAAATAGTATGCAATTTTAACCTGAACTTATTTGTGCAAAACTATTATTGTAAACTATACAAAGGGACCCATGGCTTCCAATACAAAGGATTTCCCACTGTTTTTTTTTTTTAAAGTTACATTTACTGTGATGACCTCCAATTCTTCATTTTCAAGTGGAAAAACGTCAAAAACGTTTTCACACTAATTTTGAAAAAACTTGGTCATTGTTTTGCAGCCCTGAAACAGAGAAATAATCACATAAAAAAATTAAAAGTTTCCCAGTTAAATCACAATACAATTTCCATGGCTGAATTTAATACAAAATCTTTGCCAAAAGAAAAACAAAATTAACCAAAAGACAAAGCAGAGAAAAAGGCGCTACAAAGGCCGAAGTTTATCGGTTTTAACCACGCTAGAAGTGTGACAAACTACTGCATTATTCAACGAGCATAACAACAAGAAATGCCTGCCTTTAAAGCAGACACGAAGAGCTGACATCAGAGGCAAGCAAACGGAAGACAGATGAGTAACAGCCTGTACCGGGCGGCCAAACAGGCCCAGGCCCAGGCCCATGGGTCTGGGGAGTAAGGAAGCTTTTCAGATTTCAAGGCTGTTGGAACTTTCCACCCCAACTCCACCACCATGATGTCTATAGTAGTCACACTTAAAACAGCCTAATCATCCAAAATCACTGCTGCCATGAATTGAAAAGACGCTTGCTCCTTGGAAGAAAAGTTATGACCAACCTAGATAGAATATTAAAAAGCAGAGACATTACTGTGTTGACAAAGGTCTATCTAGTCAAAGCTATGGTTTTTCCAGTGGTCATGTATGGATGTGAGAGTCGGACCATAAAGAAGGCTGAGCACTTTAGAACTGATACTTTTCAACTGTGGTATTGGATAAGACTCTTAAGAGTCCCTTGGACTGCAAGGAGATCCAACCAGTCAACCTAAAGAAAATCAACCCTGAATACTCATGGAAAGGACTGATGCTGAAGCTGAAACTCCAATATTTTGGCCATCTTATGTGAAGAGCTGACTCATTAGAAAAGACCCTGATGCCAGGAAAGATTGAGGGCAGGAAGAAAAGGAGAAGACAGAGGATAAGACAGTTGGAAGACATCACCGACTCAATGGACATGAGTTTCAGTAAGCTTCGGGAGATGGTGAAGGATGGGGAAGCCTGGCGTGCTGCAGTCCGTGGGGTCGCAAAAAGTTGGACATGACTGAGCAACTGAACAATAACAACCATCATCCAAAACCATTGTTGTTGTTGTTGTTGTTTAGGTGCTAAGTTGTATCCATCTCTTTTGTAACCCTATGGACTGTAGTCCACCAGCTCCTCTGTCCATGGGATTTTCCTGCAAGAATACTGGAGAGGAAGATGAATAGTTAAACAGAACACCATCATGGTCCTGGACAAGATGCTGTAAACCATTTCTGGCCCAGCCTCCTTGCTAAGCACAATTATAGATCCTATAAATAACACAAGAGGCAACCAAAGGAGAAGTCTGAAAGGTTGGGACAGGAAGGTGTACAGGTTAGGGACCCCAGGACTAAAGGAACAATGCAGCAGCAGCAGCAGGGTGCTCGTGACTCCCCTATCCAACCGCAGAAGGGGGCCCAAGTCAAATATTTCCCAAGCCCCATCCAGACTAGCAACAGACAGCAACCCCGGAAAGCACATCCTTTCTATGATGGAATGGGAATTCTGCTGACAACACCAGGCCAGCTGGGAGCACCAATAAGGAGGATAGATCAGGAGCCGCTCCACTGATACAAAAACAATCTGGGAAAACACTTTCCCTCCCTGTAGGGCCCCCAGGAAACACCCTTTATCCCAGCCGGATGGAGGCTCTTGTCGCCTATGTGAAGGCACCAGGCATTGTGGCCTGGGAAAACTACTTCCTTCCATCAGCTAGCACCAGCAAGGTCCAGTGGGAGCCCCAGCTGCACCAGATAAATTGAGCAGACCAAATCTGAAACAGCAAAGGCTCTGAAGAGTAAATTGTCAATGGAACCACAGCCCATAATAGTAGATCCCAATTTCTGTGCTAAAGACAGTGACTTCCTAGTAATATACAAGGTTTAAAAAGGACCCAGAGTTTCCTAACATAATAGACAAAATGTCCAGAACAGAATGGGAAACCTCCTTACCAAGAACCAGGAAAACCACACTTGAATGAGAAAAGACAATCAACTGACACCAATACGGAAATAAATCTGATGTTAGAATCAGCTTACCAGGGATATTAAAGCAGCCCTCACAAAAATGCTGCAATAAGCAACTGCAAATTCTCTTGAAATAAATGAAAACATAGAAAATCTCATCAAAGAAACAGAAGTTATAAAAAGGACCAATAAAAATCATAGCCCTGAAAGACATAATAATAGAAGTAAAAACTTTCTAGATGGGTTTAATAATGGAGACAACAGAGGATAATATAAATGAACTTGAAGATAGGCCAACAGAATTTACCCATTATGAACAAAAAAGACCAGACTGAAAACAAATGAACAGAGCTCAGGAACTTGTGAGACAAAAACAAAAGATCCAATGCTCATATCCCCAGGGTCCTAGAAGGAGAATAAAGAGACGGGCTGAGAGTATTCAAAAAGATAATGGCTGAGAATTTCCCAAATGTGGTGACAGACGTAAATCTACAGATTCAAGAAGCTGGGAAAGCCTCAAATAAATACATTCAAAGAAATTCATGACAAGACACATGATTAAGTTTCTGATCATCAAAGACAAAGAAAACCCTTGAAAACTGAGAAAAACAACACAATGTCTAAGGGAAAACCAGTTCAACAGACTGCTCTTCTGAAACCACAGAGGCCAAAAGGAAGCAGCACAACATTTTCTTTGTTGAAAGAAAAGAACTGTCAACCACGAATTCTGTATTTGGGGAAACTACACCTCAAGATTGGAGGGTAAAGACATTCTCAGACTAAGGAAAACTAAAAGAATGTGTAGCTAGAAGACCTACCCTTAAAAAATGGCTAAAGGAAGTTCTTCAAAGAGAAAGGAAATGATTAAAGGAAAAATCTTCTTGGAGCACTGGTTAGGAATAAAGAACAGAAAAAGGAAATGAATATATATAATAGACTATCCTTCTCCTTGTGAATTCTATATCATATTTAGTGACTGAAGCAAACATTATAATACCATCTGATGCTCAATATGATTATATATAAAAGGCAGGATGAAAGTAAGGTTTTCACATTTCAAAGTGGTGAATTGATACCAGTAGACTGTTATTGGAGAGGGCAATGGCACCCCACTCCAGTACTTTTGCCTGGGAAATCCCACGGACGGAGGAACCTGGTGGGCTGCAGTCCATGGGTTCGCTAAGAGTCGGACACGACTGAGTAACTTCACTTTCACTTTTTACTTTCATGCATTGGAGAAGGAAATGGCAACCCACTCCAGTGTTCTTGCCTGGAGAATCCCAGGGACAGGGGAGCCTGGTGGGCTGCCATCTATGGGGTCACACAGAGTCAGACATGACTGAAGTGACTTAGCAGCAGCAGTAGATCATTATAAGCCAAATATATATACTGTAATACTCAAAGCAGCCACAAAGAAAATGAATGATATAAGAAGATATACTTAAAAACACTGCAAATACTATAAAATCCTTTAAAATGTTCAAGTAACCAAAGAAAGGCAAGAAAAGAGAAACTGGAGGGAAAACAAATAATAAAATGGCAGATTAAAACTCTAATGTAAAAATTTTTTGTTTTTGTTAAGTCGTATCTGACTCTCTTGTGACTCCAGGGACTGTAGCCCACCAGGCTCCTTTGTCCAGGGGATCCAGGCAAGAATATTAGACTGAGCTACCATTTCCTTCTCTAGGGGATCTTCCCAACCCAGGAATCAAACCTCTCTCTTCCTGCTTGCTTCTCCTGCACTGCAGGCAGATTCTTTACTGCTGCTGCTGCTGCTGCTGCTAAGTCACTTCAGTCATGTCCGACTCTGTGTGACCCCATAGACGGCAGCCCACCAGGCTCCCCATCCCTGGGATTCTCCAGGCAAGAACACTGGAGTGAGTTGCCATATCCTTCTCCAATGCATGAAAGTGAAAAGTGAAAGTGAAGTCGCTCAGTCGTGTCCGACTCTTAGCGACCCCGTGGACTGCAGCCCACCAGGCTCCTCGGTCCATGGGATTTTCCAGGCAAGAGCACTGGAGTGGGGTGTCATCTTTACTGCTGAGCCACCAGGAAAGCCCTAATGCATAAATAATTACCTTAAATGTACATGGTCTGAACACAGTGATTAAAAAGCACAAATTGTCAGAATGGATTAAAACCACAACCCAACTATATGCTGTTCACATGAAACTCACTTCAAATTCAATGAGATAAGTAAGCTGATGAGCCTCTTGATGAAAGTGAAAGAGGAGAGCGAAAAAGACTTAAAATTTAACATTCAGAAAATGAAGATCATGGCATCCGGTTCCATCACTTCATGGCAAATAGATGGGGAAACAACGGAAACAGTGACAGACTTTATTTTGGGGGGCTCCAAAATCACTCCAGATAGTGACTGCAGCCATGAAATTAAAAGACGTTTGCTCCTCGGAAGAAAAGTTCTGATCAACCTAGACAGCATATTAAAATGCAGAGACATTATTTTGCTGACAAAGGTCCATCTAGTCAAAGCTATAGTTTTTCCAGTACTCATGCATGGATGTGAGAGTTGGACTATAAAGAAAGCTGAGTGCTGAAGAAATGATGCTTATAAACTGTGGTGTTGGAGGAAACCCTTGAGAGTCCCCTGGACTGCAAGGAGATCAAACCAGTCCATCCTAAAGGAAATCAGTCATGAATATTCATTTGAAAGGACTGATGCTGAAGCTGAAACTCCAATAATTTGGTCACCTGATGCAAAGAACTGACTCATTGGAAAAGACCCTGATGCTGGGAAAGGTTTAAGGTGGGAGAAGGAGATGACAGAGGATGAGATGGTTGGATGGGATCACCAACTCGATGGACATGAGTTTAAGTAAACTCTAGGAGGTGGTGATGGACAGGGAGGCCTGGTGTGCTGCAGTCCATGGGGTCACAGAGAGTTGGACACAACTGAGTGACTGAACTGAACTAGGCTGAAAATACAATAGATAGAATATCAGTAGCTCCTTTAAATCATGCTTATGAATAACTTTTAATGAGAGAATGCTCAGATTAAATCAGCAAATATTTTGAAAATAAGATACCAAATGTATATACAGCATGACTTCACACTGTATGTACACAATTTATAAATGCCTAAAAAGAATTCATGTTAGGGTATCACCACTAGCAAGAATCTCAATTATCTACATGCTTATGATAACTTTTAATGAGAGAATGCTCAGATTAAATCAGCAAATATTTTGAAAATAAGATACCAAATGTATATACAGCATGACTTCACACTGTATGTACACAATTTATAAATGCCTAAAAAGAATTCATGTTAGGGTATCACCACTAGCAAGAATCTCAATTATCTTCATAATGCTTTCTTATATTTTTCAGATTTCTACCATAAGAATGAATGGCTTTTATAATCAGAAAACAACATTATTTTTTAAATTCTCTTCAATTCAAGCAGTCTATTAAAGATAACTGCTTTTGCCCAGGAAGTAAGACCTAATATTTATTATCAGCAGCCACCATTAATGTGGCTCTTTCTACTTTCATTAATGTGGCGATTTGGCTGTGTCTTCCTTTCCTGCTCCCCAGAGGACCAGAGGTACAAGGCAGATGGCCTGAAAGACTCAAGACAGTCTTCTCTCTGCAAGCTTCATGCATGGAGATCCAGGAGATGGAGGTGGGGAGAGGAGGGAGCTGACGGATGGGGGCAGCAGAGCCGGTCTGTTGGAACCCTGCCTCATTCCCAGCGGTCTCCAGAATCACTGCTCCAGGCCTCCACAGGCCTGACCACTGAGCTGGGAACCATGAATCTTCAGCCCATCCCCCAAGGCCACACGAACACGTCTTGGTTCTCACAGCCCCACAGAGCCTAACAGGAGGACCCTTCCGCCACACTGGAGGCCACAGTACAGAAAGGGAAACTCTTCTATTTGATACTGCCAAGCCCATAACATTTTAACACCCTTGTCTTCCTTTTTTTCTCAAAGTCTCTAACTTTATCCAGGATCCCAATGATAAGGGTCCTACTGTAACAGACCCAGCTCTTTTTCTGGCATTTCAAGTAAGGATACTCAGAGTAATCTTCAATTCTTCCTTACCCTTAATGTGTATATCCAATCTATTATCATAAGGAAGATTCAACACAAAATGCAGGAGGTAGCAGATATAATATTTCTAAGATTCTCTATCAGAAATCTGTTATTCTTTTACCAAAGATACCTTTACCCTTAATTTTTTAAACAATTTTTTATTGAGCTCTGATAGTTATTTAGCCACACCATGTGTCACGGGGGATACTAATCCCCTGACCAGGAACCGAACCTACACCCCCTAGGTTGGAAGCTCAGAGTCTTAACCCCTGGACTGCCAGGGCAGTCCCATCTCTACCCTTTCTTAACACAATGAATAAATGACCCTCTTGAAGTCAAAGCGGAAATCTCTGCCCAAGGCTCCTTCATGTATCAGATGCTTCCTTGTTGATATAGGGCTTGATTTGACAGTCAGTGACTATTTTGAGACTTTCCACTGTTACAATCAATTCTGGAAATGTTGCCTTTTTCTCTGAGGACATGGAATCCCATCTCTAAGGCCACAGGATAACTCAAAGCCAACCTTGACTTTACAGCACCTTTGCAAATACTGTAGGATCACTTAACGCCCCTACCCCTGCCATCTCCTGGAGCTAAACTCTGACATACGTGATGAGGTAACACAATTTTAAAAATAGATGAGCATGTATTGGAGACCTTGTTAACTTTTAAAATATAAACTTTTCCTTTACCTGTTCTCTTGCTTTTTGGGGCTAGAGTGGAAAAAACATGAACACTGGAGTTAAAGAGTGTCCCTATTACTTATTAGCCACATAACTTTGCAGACTCTTCATCTATAAAATGGAAATAAGTACACATACCTCTTGTGAGGATTAAGTAATATATTACTTATAAAAGTGCCTGGCGTATCAGAGGTGCTCTCTTGGATCCGTTTAACATTCCTCCTTTAGTTTCTTTTTTCCAGCTACTTCTCATGTATGATTTATGCTTTATGTTTTATGGAACTAAATGAGTCACCTGAAATTCTTTTGGAACAAAAAAAAAGCATATAAAAATATGACATAAAAATAGTAGACACTCTGCTGGGAAGTAGGGGTGGGCACTGACTGGGAAGGGATATGAGGCAACTTTCTGGGTAATGATATCTTTGTAGGAGTTTGGGTTACACAGGCATATGCATGTGTCAAACTCAGCAAATGTACTGTTAAAATTTAACTATAATGAAATGTACCAATCTTACCTCAGAAGAAAAAAAACTATCAACAAATAATGACTTCTTCCTTGGTGATATGCATGCCGAAGCACTGAGAGGGAATGGATAAAAAACAGGATGGACAGATGGATAGACAGAGGAATAGGAAGCACAGAATAAAATGCTAATGTTCAAACCTGGTGGTGGTGTATGGCTGCTCAGTGCAAAAGCCTTTCAATTTTGCATTATGTTTGAAATTTTTCATAGTAAAGTGCTGGGAAAACAGACTCAGTGGAAAAGAATGGAAGGCATTCAGTACACATTAGCTCTCTTCCGGAACCTTCTCCCTGCTCTCATTCATCCATTTGCCTGCAAACACTTCCTAGGCACACACTGCAGTATCGCCTAGTACAAACTGCTTAACTTCAAGTGCTCAGCATCTGTCCCCTCTTCTATGGAATAATAACTACCTGTGCCCCATGGGGGTTTTGTGTGGATCGAAATGATAAACATATAACATTTAAGTTCAGTACTTGACATGGAGCTGGTGCTTGATAAATGTTAGCTACTATTATATAAAGAGCAAGGGCATTATAGTATCATGGGTATTCAGTATCAAGCAGTGGATAGAAGCCCTGACCTCTAACTGACTGCCAGGGTTCAAATCTCAACTCTACCACTTTGTAGCTCTGGGCAAAACCCTTAACCTTTCTGTGCTTCAGTTTCCTGTTCTGGGAAAAAAGTGTTAACCGGGGGTTATTATGGGGTTAGTGTGACAGTTCAGTATGATATTACATACTAAGTGCTTAGACAGTGGCTGGAGCAGTGTAATGTCAGCAAACTCACTGTGCTGGGTACCTAGAGGATATGAAGAAGAATGGAATGGGCAAGGCCCTGACACCTCAAGGAGCTGGTTATCCAGGAGAGGGGAAAGCATGTCAGCAGAAGCATCACAAAGTGGCATCGATGTGTGCCGCAGGGGAGATGCACTCCTCTGGGTTTGGGACACCGGAAAATAACTGATGACAATGACTGAGGAATACGGAGCCCTTGAGTGAGCGGCACTGGGTGATCTGGGACTTTAAAGCAGAGAAGGGGGAGAAATATGAAAGCACATGGTACAGAGAACCTACCAGAGCTTAATAAGAGATAGGCAGGGGCAGGTTAGAAGATGTGAGGCTGAAAAGAGACTGGGATCCGATGGCAGAAAGCTTGCTTGATGAATGTGGACTTCGTTCTGTAAAAGTATTTTGAAAAAAAATGACCATCCATTCATATATTCCATATATGGAATGTAGAAGAGGTAAGTCTTCAAAATAAAACCTTAATTTTTTCAGGAAAAAAGCAAAAAAGAGCCTTAATTTTTCTGATAAATAAGAAAGATTTATCCAGTGCACTCTTTATATAGAATAGCTAAAAATTCATTACAATTACTATTTTACCAATTCAAGGCATCTCTACTTAATAAGAAGGCCCAGAGGTTCCAGGAGGGGCAGGAAGTGTGGAATCAAGCTAGTTAGCACCACCCATTGGTTCACTGCTTTCAGGCTTAGTTTGGAATCTGAGTTGAGATTAAATTCGGGAAGGGAGAAAGGTCCAGGCAGCAGAAGAGAAGGGCTGGCTCCCTTTGGATGCTGCCAGCTGGCCGTGCTGTGCCTCTCAGAGCTCGCTTGGCCTCGGTAAACACATTTCTGATGGCTATAGACAAGGAGCAAACCCACGAGGCTCAAACTGTCTTCAGCATCAGAGCCCTGAGGGCAGCGGCCCACAGATGGGAAAGCTTTTACAAATAAAGGCAACCAATGCTGCTTCCAAATTATGTAAATTAAATATATGAACTACACATGAAAACATCTTTCAAGTGCTATTGGAAGGAAATTAAACTAACATAAAAAGGTTTAAAAGTTAGAGGACTATATATAGGGAAACTTCTATCTTGGTATAAACCAAGCCCTTTTAGTGGTGGCACCTTTGAGTGAGTGGGTGGGCTGGCTGGTTCAGGCTCAGAGGACCAGACTCCTGGTCTGTAGGCTCAGAGTGAGCATCGCTGACTGGCTCACTGCTGTGTTCCCTGGGCCTAATACTGTGCCTGGCCCATTCTCATATTCTGATGAAATCCAACCCTCCGGATCCTTCCCAGGCTCCATGCAGACTCCCAATCTGGTGTCCTTTTGTAGCATTCTTTACTTGAACAAGCCATAAAGCGCTTGCTTTTAAGATTTTTCTGTTTATAGGGCTTTGATTTGACCTCTAATGACCATGAGGGACTTTCATCTCCATATGCCTCCAGAGGATCACTCAGTTTGGTCATCTCTGCACGGATGTGCACCAGCTTTTCAGGCCACTTGCCTCAGCAGCAAATGCTGGACAGTATCTGCAGAGAACCCTAGAGTAGCCAGTGATACCCACTCATGGCTCTGTTTCTGACTACTTTGATTTTTTCCCCCTTAAGTGCAGTATCTTGTATTGTCTAATTTTCTATCCACTTGGCCTCATAAAATTTTCAGGAAAATCTCCCATCAGCATAGCTTTTTACTACCATACCCTTTAGAAAGGTCTAGGAGATTCAACAGATCTGGAATGAGCCTAGAGGCAACACAGTGAAAGGTCATCATTAACATTCACCCACTCAGAGAACAGACCTTAACTCTAAGCTTTCTTTTCCTCTTCTGAAGCCAGTTTCTACCCAGGACCAGACAGTTTATCCCATGATGGCTTTTTACTTAAAAGAAAAATAGGACAGAGGAAAAAAAACAAACAGAAAAAAACAAAAAGTTTTTAAATTTTGAGCTAATTTTAGACTTACAGAAAAGTTGCAAAAAATAGTACAGAATTTCCTTATATCCCTGACCCAGTGTCCCTGACACACTGGAAAAGACCCTGATGCTGAAAGATTGAGGGCAGGAGGAGAAAGGGGCAGCAGAGGATGAGTTGCTTAGATGGCATCACCAACTCAAGAGACATGAATCTAAGCAAACTCCAGGAGATAGTGAAGGACAAGGGAAGCCTGGCGTGCTACAGTCCATGGGGCTGAAGAGTCAGACATGATTTAGCAACTGAACACAACAGTGTCCTCAAATCTTATATAACCACAGTAACTGAACAGAGCCAGGGCGTTACCACTGGCACAATACTCTTAACTAAGCCAAAGATTTTATTCAAATTGCACCAATTTTTTTCTATTTATGTCCTTTTTCCGCCCCAGGATCTATCCAAGATCTCCACTGCATTTTGTCATTATTCCCTTAGGCTCCCCTAGTCTGTGATAGCTCCTCAGTCTTGTTATTTACGCCCTTGACGCTAATCAGTTATTTTGTTGAACATCCGTGATTTGGATCTGCCTGAGGTTTTCTCATGATTGTGTGCAGTTATGCATTTCTGGCCCAAAGGCCACAGCAACGATCTCGTGTTGTCCGTAGTGCATTATATTGTGGGGTTCATGATGCTGTTTGTCTTATTACTGGTGATGCTGACCTTGACCTCTTGGCTAAGGTGTCTTCTCCACTATAAAGTTACTATTGTTTCTTTCCTTTATAATTAATAAATATGTTAAAAGAGTTGATCTGAGACTATGCAACTTCTGGGAAAGGTTCTGAGTGGATTACTGGCTCCCTCATTCACAAACCCACTTGCTTTTCTTAAAAGTTCCAAGAGGTTAGTTGATAGTATTTCCCTTTATTATGCCTGCCCTGTAAGCACTTTGGTTTTTTGTTTATTCAATATATTTATTTTTTGGATATATTTATTTATTTGGCTGCACTGGGTCTTAGTTGCAGCACGCAGGATCTTTAGTTGTGGCATGTGGGATCTAGTGCCCTGACCAGGGATCGAACCCTGGCCTCTTGCATTGGGAGCATGGAGTCTTAGCCACTGGACCACCAGGGAAGTCCCAAGATTTATTTCTTCTACTTGTAAAAAGAGCACATCTTCATTGTCAAAAAAAATATGTGTTTATAACCACACCTTTAGAGATAGGTACCTGTTGTGAACTAAACATTTGTGTCCCCCACTGCCACACACACAAATTCATGTTGAAATTCTAAGCCCTGATGTGATGGTATTAGGACACGGGGCCTTCAGGAGGAGTTAGGTCATCACAGCAGAAATGCATGAATGGCATCAGTGTCCTTATAAAAGGGACCCTATAGAGCTCTCTCACGCCCGCCACCATACGAGAATACAGCAAGAAAAAGGTTGTCTGCAACGTGGAAAAGGCCCCTCACCAGAACCCAACCATGCTGGCACCCAGCCACCAGGCCGGTGAGAAACAAATTGTTGTTTATAAGCCACCCCTATTTTGTTACAGAAGCCTAACTAAGACAGCACTCTAGAGAGTCTGAGCCACACACACACACCTATTTTAATAAGATCCTTGGTTTAGTTAACTGTAGTGTGCATGTATATGTATATGCACAACACGTGTGTGTGTGTGTGTGTATTCATTCCAGTGAACTGTTTTTCTTCTTTTAACACCACTAGAGTCAGAGACCATAGGCTTATTAAGTCCCAGTCCCACCACGGACTTTAGGAAAGTTACTGTTAATGGGATAAGCAAAATCAAATAACATTTTGGGAAGAACTATTCACTAAGGTAGAAGTAAACATTTTATGGCCTGTATTTAAAGGAAACCAACTGAATGTGGCTGTGGGGCAGGCGAGGTCACACAGGGAACATCTGCAACTACAGACGCCACATCGGGACCATCATTCAAAGTGTTCACTGCAGCACTCCTTAGCAACTGGAGGGAATGCTATCCGGTCTCCAGGATTTGTCTACTTCTAGTTTATCAAGTGAGGCTCCAACAGTGTGTAAATTTATCAAATAAGTGATAAGTGTGTGGCCCAAAAGACAATTGGGAAAAGATTATTACCTCTCCCACTATTTTCCCCCAGAACAACGACAAGAGCTAACAATGGTGGGAACACACAGCTTGCACTGGACCCTGTGCCTTCTAAGTATGTTCCAAGCACTAGTTCACTTAACTCTCATCACAGCCCTTGCTAGGGGGTATTATTATTGCTTACAGTTTACAGTTACAAATTGGGGAAGCAGTACATCAAGGCTGTATATTGTCACCCTGCTTATTTAACTTATATGCAGAGTACATTGTGCAAAATGCTGGGCTGAATGAAGCAGAAGCTGGAATCAAAATTGCTGGAAGAAATATCAATAACCTCAGATACACAGATGATACTACCCTTATGGCAGAAAGCAAAGAGGAACTAAAGAGCCTCTTGATGAAAGTGAAACAGGAGAGTGAAAAAGCTGGCTTAAACTCAACATTCAGAAAACTAAGATCATGGCATCCGGTCCCATCACTTCATGGCAAACAGATGGGGAAACAGTGGAAACAGTGAGAGACCTTATTTTCTTGGGCTCCAAAATCACTGCAGATGGTGAATGCAGCCATGAAACTTTTTTCTTTTTCTGCAGACATTAAATTAAGACACTCCTTGAAAGAAAAGCTATGACCAACCTAGACAGCATATTAAAAAGCAGAGACATTACTTTGCCCACAAAGGTCAAAGCCATGGTTTTTCCAGTGGTCGGGTGTGGATGTGAGAGCTGGACTATAAAGAAAGCTGAGCACCAAAGAAACGATGCTTTTGGACTGTGGTTTTGGAGAAGACTCTTGAGAGTCCCCTGGACTGCAAGGATATCGAAACAGTCCATCCTAAAGGAAATCAGTCCTTAATATACACTGGAAGGACTGATGCTGAAGCTGAAACTCCAATACTCTGGCCACCTGATGCAAAGAACTGACTCACTGGAAAAGACCCTGATGCTGGAAAAGATTGGAAGCAGGAGAAGAAAGGGACAGAGGATGAGATGGTTGGATGGCATCACCGACTCAATGAACATGAGTTTGAGCAAGCTCCAGGGGTTGGTGATGGACAGGGAGGCCTGGCATGCTGCAGTCCATGGGGCTGCAAAAAGTCAGACACAACTGAGCGACTGAATTGAACAGTTTACAGAAGGGCATCCCTGGTGGCTCAGTGGTAAAGAATCCACCTGCCAATGTAGGTGACTCTAGTTCAATCCCTGGGTTAGGAAGATCCCTTGGGGCAGGAAATGGCAACCCATTCCAGTATTCTTGCCTGGAGACCCCCATGGACAGAGGAGCCCGGTGGGCTACAGTCGATGGGGTAACAAAGAGTCAGATACGACTTAGTGACTGAACAACAATGACAGTTTACAGATTAGGAAAATGAGGCACAAAGAAGTTACAAAAAACAGCTTGCTCAAGGTCACTCAGCTAGTAGCTGGCAGAGCCAGAATCTGAACCCAGGCAAGCCTACTTCCTGAATGTAGGCTCTGAGCTCAACGCTCGCCTATTGTCATAGAAGGCACGAACACACTCTCATCTGGAAGACAGAGGCTGCCCATGAATTTGAATTCTGGAGGAAGCTGAACTGAATAAAACACTCAAATGACAGAAGAAAATCTCTTCCAGGATGGAAAGACCTGAGAGAAGAAACAAGAAGGGGCTCTCAGGATCTCATAAGTAACTAGCAATCAAAGCAGGTCACTAAGACAACAGCCTGGAAACATCTGAAAACAATGTGTAGGAAGGGACTCCAAGCTGACAAGTTAAACAAGCAGGTTATGTGAAAAGAGAATCCAGCCGTTACTTTTTTTTAAGTAACAGAATCGCAGAGACAAGGCAACTAAGATATAAGACCTCAAAGGAAAAGAGATGAGTCAATCAGAATCCCTTGAGCAGTCACCTCTAAATAAACACAGTGATGCCAACCCCTAGCCACATGCTCTTGTCATTCCTCCACCACCAAGATGTCTCTAAGAGCTGCAGTCGACAGCACTATCTGCACTTCCTCCAGTGTGAGCTGACCGTACTCTGTGGACTGAGCATGGCAGGGTTGCTATAGTTTTCTAACTGAGAAAATCAGTGGCTAAGCATCTCCTCATCCTGCTGAACCTCTGGGAGAAGGGCCACTGCTCCCACAGCAATTCGTGTCCTCTGCACCACTCTTTTCTGCTTCTCCTCTATCTCTTCCCCTAGCATCAGTTTGGCACTCAGGCCTGGTTTACAATTGCCCTTACTCGCTTAGTAACAATGCCTTGGAGCCTTAGTTTCCTGGCCCGTAAACTAGGGTGGTAATAATTTCCATACACAGGGCTATTAAGAAGATAAAGTAAGCCATCTGAAAAAGCTCTCAGCACCCCACGCAGGACATGTATTACAGTGCTCAGCACATTTTGATTTCCTGCACATAAAGACTGGTCTTGGCCAAGAGGCCAACCTAAGCCCTTTCTTCTATCTACAGGCTCTGCTTGGGGGAACTTTACATCTGTTCTATGGCTTGGACCTCCTCCTTGGGAGCAAAGATACCTTTATCTCTGGCCCCTATATCTCACTTGAGTTTATAACTCGTATTTCCAGTTGTTCTTAGATATGTTTTCTTGGATCTCTCAACGATTTTTAAAATTCAGAAAGTCCTCAAATGCTCTTTCTCCAAATGAGTGTCTGCAACCCCCTCCACAATCTACCCCATGACATAAGGTAGTCAATATTTCCACCATCTATTATGACCTTCCCTAAAATAAATAAACAAGAAAACCCTCTAAATTATCCTCTAATCCCAATCTCACCTGAGTCAGGAACAGGTATTTTTAGATTCTACCTCAAAACACCTCATCTTCTCTATCACCACTGCTACCGACTTGTTCAGCGTCTCACCATCTCTTAGCTGGATGACAGGCACAGTCCCTTCACTACCTTCTCCTTGCAGTCCGTGCTTCACACGACAGCCAGAGCTACTTTCCTAAAAACAAGCGTGAACAGAGTCTGCGGCCACGGGATACAAACTAAAACTTGTTGGCTAGGCTTCTCAGTCTGGCCCCAACATCCCTTTGTTCAGTCTCCAGCCATCTGGGTACCTTCGGGCCCTGCCCGTTCGCTTCATCCTTTATCTTGAAGAGCCCTCCTGACACAGTAACACCCAGCTCCCTAGATGTCCTTGCTGACTCGCAGGGACACCACTCCCTCCCTCTTGTGTCCCAGGACACCTGACGTCTTTTGCCGTGGCTGTTTGTATACATGCCGCCTCCTCGACCAGAAAGAGACCTCGAAGCCAAGGATGGAACTACCCTTCCCTTTATATCCCTGCACCAAGCTAAGTGTCTGGCCAGCTCAGAGTGAGGCCTTGGTGGCTGTTACGTCATTTAATCAAGAATAAGAAAATACTTACAAGTATCATGCTGAAGCCCAGAAGAACTGGTGCACGTCACAGAATAAATGTAAAATGTGAAGGATAAAAATAATGGAAGTAGATGAGGAGCAGGAAGAGAGGATGCCAAAACAGGGAGAAGCTGAGTTTCCTTATATGGGAGGAAAGCTCTAGCATTTGTTTTGATGATAGTAAATAAATATAGGAACAAGTGTTATTTTCAGCACTAAAAGAACTGTTCACCTTTAAATTTTGTCTTAAAGTTGAAAAGAAGAAAAGGACGCTCCATAAAACAGAAGGCGTAACAGCAGAGACAACTAAGCAATATAAAAATTAAACAACAAATTATATGCAGAAAACATAACAAATGCAAAAGCAGCCACAAATTAAAGAGGCTGAATTCACCCGTGAGTTATAGAATTTATGAGTTAAGACTGGGTGAACAAAAGACAAAATCCAACAATATTCAACTTACAAAGCTCTGAAATACAATAAGGAAATTAGAAAATGCAACAAAATCACTGCACATGAAATGAATCACCAG
The DNA here is from genome assembly GCA_006408675.1 of Madoqua kirkii. NCBI lineage: Eukaryota > Metazoa > Chordata > Mammalia > Artiodactyla > Bovidae > Madoqua > Madoqua kirkii. The sequence continues at coordinate 59,860 of SJYC01105157.1, forward strand.
TCCAGGTTCGATGCAGGATACAGGATGCTCGGGGCTGGTGCACTGGGATGATCCAGAGGGATGGTATGGGGATGGAGGTGGGAGGGGGTCTCAGGATGAGGAACACATGTACACCCGTGGTGGATTCATGCTGATGTATGGCAAAACCAATACAATAATGTAATTAGCCTCCAATTAAACTAAATAAATTTATATTTAAAAAATATTTACGGACTTTAAAAAAGAAAAAAATAAAATTAAAAAAAATCGAACATAAGTATTGCTTTAAGCATTGTCAAAAAAAGAAAACTAAAAATGAAACTAATAATCTTGAGAAACAAACAACCAAAAAAGGCCTGATTCTTAAAAATTAGATATTTGAAAGCAAAAAAATGCTTTGGAAGGACCCATAATAAACTGGTAAGAAATGCCACCTATAAGTAGGGAACTTAATGCTTTCGGATCTGGAATGAGGAGGAAACTGACTTTTCACTATCCCATTTTGCATTTATTTATTTATTTATCTATTTATTGGCCACACCATGAAGCTTGTGGGATCTTAGTTCCCTGACCAGGGATTGAATCCAGGCTCACGGTGAAATCTCAAGAGTCCTTACCACTTGACTGCCATGGAACTCCTGCGTTTTGTACTTCAGCTAAAATTTCTCTGAAGAGACTAAAAGTGATACTACTAGTAAAGTTAATTACAAAAAGGAAATGCATGAAACTAGAACCACAGGACACAAAAGCAGCAATAAAATTGTAGGGAAATACTAGGTACATGTTAATAAATTTGGGTAAAACTAAACAGGTGGATTTTTCATTAAAAATGTAAAATTCTAAATACCTATAAAATACTTAACTTGGCCAACATCTTTAAAAATAACGCTACCCCCACCCCTAAAACAGCTAGTCCCTGATGGCTTATTAGTGGATCATTTGAAACTCTCAAGAAACAAACACAACACATTACAGAAAGCATACCTAACAAAAGTAAAGATACAGACTACCTAGTTCATTCTACTAACTGTATTCTAACACTGGTTAAAGAAAAATGAAAAGAGAAAACTAGATGAAGCTTACTTAAAATTTATGCTCAAAAATTTAGAAGAAAATAACAGTAAGTAGGACTACGTCAACCCTTTAAATTGTGTCATGTCATCTGATACCAAAAATTAACTTGTCAAATTCCAACAGATATTCTTGATTTTAAAATCCTAAAACTGGTAACAAAGGCATACTTTCTTACCCTTTTTGAGGTTTCTATAAAAATAAATGTCAACAGTAAACGTCAAGGAAGAAATGAGACACGCAGTCAGCAAAAACAGGAACAAACTGAAGCAGCATTTTATCACCACTGCTAATTAATACAGGCTCAGAAGTTCTTTCCAATAAAAAGCAACATGAAAAAAAAATAAGAAATACAAATACAATAAAGGCCGAGGCAAAATTTTTTAAATAAATAACATCACTGGAACTTACAAACCCAAAGGAATTACTTAAATGGTTACAATGAGCTTAAAGTGACCAAAGTCATCATTGATACAGAAAATCAATACTATTTCTGGTCCTCAAACTTGACCATAGTGAAAATCACCCCAGGCAGCTTTTAAAAATACCAATGCCTACAACTCACCCCAGACAAATTGCCTCAGCATCTCTGGGGGGTGGGACCAGACATCTGTAATTTATAATGCTTCTAAGGCGATTCTAATGTACAGCTAACTCAAGACACCACTACATTGTATATAATTACCTAAACATGTAAGAAATGCAATGCAAACCACCTGTGACATTCTCAAATGGGAAGGGAAAGACTGCTGTTGTGCAACAGGAGCACAAAAGCAGCAGTCTGAACGGGGGCGGTCAGCTGCAGGGCCCGTGTTTCCAGTCGGCTGCAGCGCAGGCAGAGGCAGGCAGCTGCCCGAGCAAGGCGGGGAGGGGGGCACGGCCCACGGAACGGTGGCAGCAACAGCGAATCAGTCTCAGTCCAGACGCTACTGAGATCAGACACAGACGCACGCATGAAGATTTCACAGAGGCTGAGGAGGTACAAGATCACTTGCATATCTGTGTGAGGTTACCTGTGAGATAAATTCCTAGAAATGCAATTGCTGAGTCAAATGGTATGTGCCTTAGAAGTGGAAAACAGCTTTAAAAGATCTTAAAGATGAACTTGAACAAGCATGCTGAATGAACAAGACACCACACCTGACAGGATGAGTGAAGTGAGAGAAAGAAGAGGTAAGCCAGAGCTGGGCGAGACGGCTCAGGGCGGTCAGGGAGCAGATACGGAAATGGCGTCCCACAGAAGTCCTGGTCACTCCATCTGGCTCTGCCCTTTGCATTCACTTTACACCCCCCCACCCCCGCCAGCAGAAACCTGAAGGAGAAGGCGGGCGGGGCCATGTGGCTGTCCAGGAGGAGAGGACTGCAGACCAACCGCAGAGGCGCAAGGAGATCAGCGTGACTGGCGCAGAGTCGGTGTGAAGGTGAGCCCTAGAAAGCGTGTGCCTGAGTTCACTCACGAGAAGCTCGGCTGGGGGACTGGCCTGGCAGCCTGGTTGTTCGGACACGGCGCTTTCACTGCTATAGGCATGGGTTCAACCCCTGGCTGGGGAACTAAGTTCCCACCAGCTGTGTGGCCTAGCCAAACAAACAAACCTGCCTTATGCCACTTTCAGCTTAGAGGACTGACATACAAAGGCCACTGAACAGTTTTTACTCCATCTTGCAACTCAAAGCTAAAGAATGAGAAACCAGGACTGTGTCTGCTAGCCAACAGCAGCCTGGCCACAATCCACCATAAGGCAGGAAGTTCCACAAGTAACAACTGTGGGGAAATTCCCATGGGCTGGGCGGCCCAGGCTGGTGGAGACGCAGCGATGCTCTCACGGGTTGTCCAAGCCCAGCTCCTGTGCACAGAGCCTCCATTGCATACCAGCAATAACTCTGACTCCATTTCTTCTGCTTTCTTTCCAAAACACTCTAATCAGCAAACTGAAAAAAGGTTTTTTATAATCATAAATAATGTAATAAATTTCCTTTACTTAAAACAACTTCAACAACAAAAACCCTCAATATCTAAGCTTGTGAGAAGCATGGTAACAATGAGTTCCCAACTCTCTCTTTCTCTCTCTCTCTCTCTCTCTCTCTCTCTCTCTCTCACATACACACACACACACACACACACACACACACACACACACAACTTTACTAGGGCACATCTATTTCATCAAGAGAAAGCTATGGCTATTCACATAATTTGCCAGTCTGCTTTGTCTTTAGTATTAAGTTTCCTATTGTAGAGGGCAGTGCCAAGAACATAGCTTGGATAACTTGGTATCCAAACCAGAGTTTTTCAAATCAGTCATTTAACAAAGCAGAAGTATAAGTTTTGCACTCAGACAGACCAAAAAGCTGACCTTGAACGAAACCTGTACGTTCCAAGAGACACAGCACACACCTCTACTTTTACAATACCCAACGGCCAACCTAAGATAGAACAGAACAGGCTCCTATACGTGACCTATGAAGGCACTTCAACTATCTATTCAATATACATTTTTTAGATTAATTTGATCAAAGAGCTCAGCAATAAAAGTCAAGGATGGAGAAATGTTTAGCAGCAATAAATATGTCTATAAAGACTTAGGCATGACAAATTGATGGTAACTGATATATGGCAAGAAAATTAACATTCAGAATTATACTATTTACCCAGGAAGCATACTTTCTCCTCACTTCATGGGTCTCTCCAGTTTCTCTCTTCTCTTTGTGCAGCCCCGTGCGCATCTTTAAAGGTTCAGTTGTTGTTGCCTCTGCAGCTGCAATCCAGTCCTGCAAAAGAAGTGGCACAGCCTCACTCCACGTAAAGAGAGAAAGTGGATTCTGGGAACCTGAGTGGCCCAATCCCATCAGTCTCCAGACTGTACACAGACAGAGCCACCACGGGGTGGGGAGAGTAAAAGGGGTCACTAAAGTGCAAACCAGCAATTTAAAATGATCGCAAATCTTAGTAGTGACTGAAAAATACTAATGGAAAAAAGGCAAACTTGTCTCTGATAATAGATCAGAACAAGATGATTCATTAAAATATCTTTCCACAATGAGTTTCCAGCTCTCTCTCCTAGCTAAGTGTGAGATGGCTTAGCAGAAATGATAAAATTAACTGAGGTGTGGCCTTACTGCTTCAAGGATGCATGCCATTAAGGATGTGCTATTTTCTGATGCTCTTTCAGTCAAAGCCTGGGTTTTTCTAACATGGATTCTAGAGGCACAAAAATGTTCTAGATTGTGAGTTCCAGGCTAAGGAGGTCTGTGACCTTCCTCTTTGTCTCTGAGCCTTATCCCTAGGTCAAACCATTCTACCCAGTGGCAATGATGTGCACACGGTAATTTCTGGCGAATGAATGAGACAGTAACTATGTTTTCAACAAACGACTAGAAAAGCTTCACGTGATCTTAAGATTATTTGGGAATTAGCTGAAAAACCACTGCTTCTGAGTTCTTTATTTCCATCCCAAAGTGTTCTCTTTGGGTGAGACGCCCAGTAAAATGGTTCCAGAGTGAGTACACCAGAGGGTCTCAGAACTTTGAATGGTGCCTGAGTACACAAGAGAGGGGTGGGACCATGGGTATCTGAATGGAAACAGTTCAGCCCTCAGGAAAGCACCCCCAGCCAGGGCAGCTCCAGTGATCGTCCCCGTCAGGCGTTTCCTCTGTCAGGCGCTGTTCTAAGAGCTTTAACTACATTAACTCATTCGATCTTTTATAATGACCCAGCGAGGCAGATTCTATTTTTCTAACTGCCCAGATGAGAAGACTAAGGCACAGAAAGGTTAAGAAAACTGTGCAAGGAAACGCACTCTTTACTGCCCTTCACGGGCAGTGGCTCCTGGACACACGTGCTCCTGCAGGGAGCTGTCGCCTCCTCCACCATCTCACTTTCTTTCACTGCTCTTACGGTATCGTAGTAGCTCAGTGGCTAAACTAGCTCTTGCTGGAAAACTGTCCTAAAAAATAATTTATTAAAAACTTTAAAGTTCCCACAAGTGAAAAAACCTGACCTTCTCTTAATTTAAAAAAGTATCCAGTGAACATCACACAAAGGAACTCTCCCTAGTTTTTGGAAAGCAGAAGCAATCAGGATTTTCAGCGGAATACTTAACATTCAGCCATGACTTCAGCTTGTTACACTTATTTCAGATATTCTGCCCTGCTTACTAGATCCCTTCTAACTTTAAAATTTCAAATCCCTCACTCAAACAAGGCATTTATTCTTCTGCTGTCTGGTTGAACTGATTGAGACCTGAAGGTAACAGATACTAAAAGCTGTGGGTTCAATTCACGACAAACCACTTCGCTTTTTTTGCCTTACTAAGGGTCTGCAAACCCTTAGCCTGGATGGCATATTTTGGGTAAGAGGAACCAGGTGGGAGCGTGCAAGACCACTAGCATAAATAACATCTGCTAGAGAAACAAGCCCACGTCCAGTACAGGGGCAGCAGCAGGACTCCAGGACAGAACCATTAACACAATTCACAAAGGAAAACCTCATGGTCATGGCAGAGCACCTCTACCTTTCTAGATCAGATGCTCTTCTCAAGCTCAGATCTTTTGCCAGAATCTAACCCAAAGTCCCTCCTTCAAAAAACGAAACAGCAATAAGAATCAAATAAGAAACTAAGGTTTTTAATTTTTTCACATCTGCTCCATTTGAAAACAAAAATTTCTTATTCCTGACACCAATTCCATGATCAAAAAAGCACTTGTGAAGCTTTTCGAAGGTGACACAAACATCTCTAGCAAACCACCAGAATCCATAGCAAACCATCAGAAAAATCTTACTGCCCTCCCATAGGTTTATCTTACTTTCTTTAAAAATCACTCCTAATTTTCATAAAACCAAAATCTGCTTCATCTCCAAATAGTATGAAGTTACCTTAAACATGCTTTTTCAAATTAATAAATGAAGAAACCAATTCTGATCAGTCGAGATCACACTTTAAAACAACCAAGGGTCCTCTCAAGGTAGAAATTTTACCAGCGCCCACAAGTTAGAGAAAAAAAAAACACAACTCTGTTCCTTAATCGGTATTCTAGGAGGACACCAACTTGGGATCATCTGTCTTCCAGTTTTCTTGCCCACACCTGGAAAGAACCTTCCCAACATCCCAACGCCACGAAGCACATGGATTCCAACAGTCACGAGGTAACTATGACAGCAAAGCCACAGTTACTTATGAGATCACAAAAACTAGATGATGTAATTTTTAAAATTAGAGGTAAAACCCACGTAACATAAAATTAACCATGTTAAGGTGTACAGTTCAACGGCGTCTAGTATATTCACTATGTTGTACATCCATCACCTTTATCTAGCTCCAAAATTTTTAGTTATCTATCCCCAAATGAAATCTGTATTCATTAAGTAGTCGCCACCATTATCCCTGTTCAGCCTGGCAACCATGAATAGCCTTTCTGCTTTGATGAATGTATCTATTATGGATACTTTATATAACTGCAATCACACAACATGCGACCTTTGGCATCTGCCTTCTGTCACCTGACATCCTGTTCTGAGGCGCTTCCACACTGCAGCATGCATCAGCACTCTCTTCTTACGGCTGAAAAATAGTCCACTGTATGGATATATCACATCTCATTCATCCATTCATCCACTGATGGACATTTGGGTTGTTTCTGTCTTTTGGCTACTGTGATTGGTGCTGCTGTGAACATCTGGGTACAAGTACTTGTCTGAACTCTGAACACCTGTCTTCAATCATTTAGGGTATATACTTAGAACTGCTGGGTCATATGTTAAGTCTATATTTAACTTTTTGAGGAACTGCCAAACTGTTTTCCATGGTGGCTACACCATTTTACATTCTCACCAGAAAAGCATGAGGGTTCCAACATCCTCATCAACACTTTTCTGTTCAGCGTGTTTTTAAATTATAGCCACCCTTGTGGATATGAAGTAGTTATCTCATGGTGGTTTCGATTTGCATTTCTCTAATGACCAATGATGTTGAACATATTTTCACATGGTCACTGGCCATTTGTATAGCATCTTTGGATAAATGTTCAACCAAGTCTGTTTTCCATATTTTAATCGGGTTGTTTATCTTTTTCTTGCTGAGCTGTTACGAGTTTCTTATTTAAAAACATATTATGGCTACTAGGCCCTTCTCAGATTTTGCATATTTTCTCCCATTCTGTAGACTCTTTCCACTTTCTTAATAATGTCCTTTGATGCACAAAAGCTGTAAATTTTGGTGAAGTCCAACATATCCATTTTTTCTTCTTTTTGTTGCTTACACCATAAGAGTCATATTATAGCCACCCTTGTGGATATGAAGTAGTTATCTCATGTGGTTTCGATTTGCATTTCTCTAATGACCAATGATGTTGAACATATTTTCACATGATCACTGGCCATTTGTATAGCATCTTTGGATAAATGTTCAACCAAGTCTGTTTTCCATATTTTAATCGGGTTGTTTATCTTTTTCTTGCTGAGCTGTTACGAGTTTCTTATTTAAAAACATATTATGGCTACTAGGCCCTTCTCAGATTTTGCATATTTTCTCCCATTCTGTAGACTCTTTCCACTTTCTTAATAATGTCCTTTGATGCACAAAAGCTGTAAATTTTGGTGAAGTCCAACATATCCATTTTTTCTTCTTTTTGTTGCTTACACCATAAGAGTCATTTCTAAGAATCCATTACCAAATCCAAGGTCATGAAGATTCATTCTTATGGTTTTGCTAAGTGTTTTGGCTCTTCCAAATTAGGTCTCTGACTCATTTTTAGTGAACTTTAGTATATGGCATGAGGTTGGCATCTAAATGCATTCTTTTGCACGTGGATATCCAGTTGTCCCAGAACCATTTGTTGGAGAGAACGTCCTTCCCCTCACTGAATGGACTTGGTACCTTGGTCAAAAAACAATTGACTCTAGATACATGGGTTTATCTCTGGACTTGTAAATTCCATTCCACTGATCTATTTTGTCCATCCTTATGCCAGTACCACACTGTTTTAATGACTGCAGCTTTTTTTTTTTTAAGTTAAGAAGTAGATTTAGAGAGCTATACATTCCATAGACAGAATGTAGCCCATCTCAAAAGGTAAGAATAGCCCTGGGAGTAACACACTCACAGACAGAACGTGGGCCATCTCAGAAAGCAAGAGGCCATCTGTAGTTTTTTTTGTTTTTTTTTTAATTGGGAAGCATGAGTCCATCCTTCTATTTCAAGATTGTTTTGACTATTTGGAGTCTCTGGCAGTGGCATATGAATTTTAGCATTAGCGTCTCCATTTCTGTAAAAGAGGCTGCCTGGATTTGGGTAGAGATTTCACTGAATCTATAAAGCACACTGGGTAGCACTGCACCTTTATATCAAGTCTGCCAACCCATGGACATGGAATATCTTTCCATTCTATAACATATTAATAATTTTAAGTTGCCTTAAAATATCCTTTATAAGGTAATGTCATAAAGTAAATTCCTTTAGTTGTCTGTATCTCTAGGTAATCTACTAAGTATGTCCTGAAGTTAGTCACAAATATGAAGTTTATTTACCATGGGGAGCTCAGTACTCATATTCCAGAGAAGGAAGGCCAATTATTCAGGGTCTGGCTATTTGCTTTTGTTTATGGGGAAGGTTAGAACTCAAGGATTTTCATTCCCTTGATTTAGTTAGTTTTAATTTTCATCTTCAGCTCCCAATAGAGGAATTGATAGAATCGTATATGTTCCCTGATAAGAGTAAGTTGTTTAACAGGCTTCACAGAATGGAATCATGAACTCTCTTTCCATATAGTTAAAATTTTTAAAAACTGATGATGAAACATCATCAATTAGCTACTTAGCCAAAGACTGTGTGCAAATGTGTGCTCAGACACCCTTGGTTGGGCTTCCCTGGTGGCTTAGCGGTAAAGCATCCATCTGCCACTGCAAGGGACACGGGTTCAATCCCTGATCTGGCAAGATCCCACATGCTGCACAGCACTAAGCCCGTGCACCACAACTGCTGAGCCCGGACGCGCTACAGCCCATGCTCTGCAGCGAGAAGGCAGCACAGTGAGACGCCTGCGCACCACCACCAGAGAGCAGCCCCCACCACTGCTGCAACCAGAGAAAAGCCCACACAGCAACGAAGACCCAGCACAGCCAAAAAATGAAGAAATTACCTTTTTTAAAAAAAGAATTAAATCTTATATATTAAAAAAAAAAATCCTTGGTTAGTTACAGCTTAAAGTATCAACTATAATCAGGAGGGAGAGGAGGAAGCCTTTAAAAGTCTTTTCTCTAAAAACGTTTTGGTAAAGACTCAGTTCAGTTCAGTTGCTTAGTCGTGTCCGACTCTTTGTGACTCCATGAATCGCAGCACGCCAGGCCTCCCTGTCCATAAGGGGACAATTGTTTGAAGTTATAAATATAACTTGGGCTGGACACAATTTGTTCTTTGCACTCATGTCAAAATTAGAACTGAAGACAATATAGTAGCCCAGAAAAAGTAACTGTGGCTTTTTCTGAGAGTAGTGATTCAAAGGAATTTATAGATTCCCCAAAAGAAAAGTCATCTTAAAACCAGTAGATTATTAGTCGGAGGGGCAGTGATTGCTTCAGTTCCCATGTTCAGTGTCAAGTTTTCAAAGCTTTGGTGTATCTCAACATATGGGTCAGCTGGGACTCATGGTCCAAAGTGGTCCAGTAATATCAAAAAAGGCTCTACCACTATGGAGAACAGTATAGATTCCTTCAAAAACTAGGAATAAAACTACCATATGACATAGCAATCCCACTACTGGGCATATACCCTGAGGAAACCAAAACTGAAAAAAATACATGTACCCTAGTGTCCACTGCAGCTCTATTCACAATAGCTAGAACAGGGAAGCAACCTCGTTGTTCATCAAAAGGTGAACGGATAAAGAAGTTGTGGTACATACACATAATGGAATATTACTCAGCCATAAAAAGGAATCTATTTGAGTCAGTTCTAATGAGATGGATGAGCCTAGAGCCTATTACACAGAATGAAATAAGTCAGAAAGATAAATACCATATACTAATGCATATATATGGGACCTAGAAAGATGGTACTGGTATTTGCAAGGCAGCAATGGAGAAACGGACACAGGGAGAGGGGAGGAGAAGGTGAGATGTATGGAGAGAGTAACACAGAGACTTACATCACCAGATGTGAACTAGACAGCCAACGGGAATTTGCTGTATGTCTCAGGGAGCTCAAACAGGGGTTCGGAATCAACCTAGAGGGGTGCGATGGGGAGGGAGACGGGAGGGAGATTCAAGAGGGAGCGGCATACCTACACCCATGGCTGATTCATGTGGATGTTTGACAGAAATAACAAAATCCTGTAAAGCAATTATCATTCAATTAAAAAATAAAATAAATTTTAAAAAATACAATGTGGTAGTAAAAAAAAAGAAGAATGGACAAAGAAGTTGTACACGTACAAGGTGGAATATTACTCAGCTATAAAAAGGAATGCAACTGAATCAGTTCTACGGAGGAGGATGAACCTAGAGTCTATTATACAGAGTGAAGCAAGTCAGAAAAACAAAGACAAATATTGTATACTAATGTATATGTATGGAATCTAGAAAGATGGTACTGATGATCCTATTCGCAGGGCAGCACAGGAGACACAGATATATAGGACAGATTTTCGGATACAGTGGAAAAAGGAGGGGGTGAGATAATTTCCGAGAGTAGCGTTGAAACATATACAGTATCATATGTAAAACAGTTAATGAGAATTTGCTATATGAGGCAGGCAACCCAAAGATGGTGCTCTGTGACAACCTAGAGCGGTGTGATGTGAGGGGGGTGGGAGGGAGGTTCAAGAGGGAGGGGACCTATGCATACCTAAGGCTGATTCACGCCGATGAGTGAAACCAACACGACACTGTAAAGCAGTTACCCTCCAGCTAAAAATAAAATAAAAATGTTTAAAGGCCTTAAGAATCAAACTGCTCATAAATAACTTCAATCAGAAAATACCATCTGGTCTTCAGATAAACAACTAGCAACTAAATCCTGGGAAAAAGAATCCAATTCCACGTATTTTGTCATCTATAATGAAACCAAAGGCAATAAAAATATCTTCTGGCAGGTGCTCAGGGTCAGTGCCTTGGCAGGGAATGTTAGCTAAGGCAAAGTTAGAAGGTCTGATGTTTGTTTGGTTTATTTTTGTTTTTGACCAGAAAGTTTAAGTTGAAAAGGGCAAAAATAAGGAGACAAGGGGGAAGAAAAGTAGACTTGGGCAAGCAATGGGAACCAGATAAGCTGGTAGTACCTGCGGCAGTGCAGACAGGGAGGGGACAGCTGGCCGAGGGGGTACACAGAGTGGACAGCTCGCTGGCTGCACGCACTGCCGAGATCAGAGGGTCCTTTCAGCACAGGGGCAGCAAAGCTGGTCGGTGTAACACCCACAGCAGGCTGGCGCTCAGCCGAGTCTTCAGGAACCAGAAAGCCCTTATCACAGGGCCGGAGGAGGGGGCACCCTCTGCTTTGGTCCTGCCACTGCCTCACGGGGTCTCGTCTTTAGGGCCCACACCGTCTCCCGCCCTCTGAGAGCAGGTTCCACACTCTGACTAACAACTGCACTGCTCTCTCCACACTGCCTCAGCTCTGTCTGCACGCCATTCACCTGACGCTGGGTCAAGAAGCAGGGGAAAGGAAGGAGAAAGGGGCAGGGCCCCATGAAATGGGGTAAAGGCGGTGTTCTCCCCCATGGAAGGTAGAACAGATGGAAATGAACTCTGCAAGGAATGCAATGGGGGAAGGGGGTGCTGGGTCCTTTTCCATCCCAGAGACAGACATCCTGGGCCTCTCAAACCTAGGCTCATAATTGCTGCTCTTGGATAATAAAGCTGAATGCGTGACAGCCACTTGGGCTTGGGGAGAGTTTTTTCTCAATTATCAAATCATGTGCCCTAGGGGCTGTGGGATTTCTTTATCTGTAGCTCTCTTGGCAGAGCAGTCAGGGGCCACACACCAAGTGCTTCCATGCTCCCCTCACCCCAGAAACCCTGGCAGAAGGGAGCCCAGATGGGCACTCGGCAACACCGCTGGGGGCCAGCTCGGACGAGGAAGCCCCCACCCCACGCTCGTGTAGTTAACACTCAGCGTCCTATGTCGCCTCAGACAAGGGCTGTGATTTGGATCTAATGTGGTAATGGCTCTCGTGGTCCCCAACCGGGTGCCCTGGGCTCTTTCACTGCTTGGCTCCTTTCTCTTTTTCCTTTCTATAAAAGGAGTTTTCAGTTAATTGCAGGCCTGCCATTCTGTGCCCAGGAGCGAAACCCCAGAGGCATCTGCCCTGGCCTTGGCGGGCCCACTTCACTTTCATTCTCTCATCTCTTTGTGGTGGTCTTAGTTACGAGCTCCTGGAAACCAGCGCTGACTTG